>WNGS01122695.1:8983-25709 GCA_020271785.1 Procambarus virginalis
GCAGACACAAATACTAATTACACATACAGACACACGCCACATATACACGACGACGACACGGTTAAGGCAACTGCAGGACCATCACATTATGACGTTCAAGCTTTGACGTGAGCCATGAAATGGTGTTCCCGATGCCATAAATTACCGAGGTCAGTAATACACGGTGGAGACTGGGCTTTGTTGATCAAAACCTACACATCTGGGATAGTGTTCAACAAGGGCTCCCTAAACACAGACGAACGAGAATGAAAACAAAAATTATCAATGCGATGGATTCGTCGATTTCCCTGAAGAGCCAACAAGAAATGAAACTTCAAGGGTTGCACCAAAGAAGAAATAGGGAAAGGAGGTTTCCTTGGCAGGTTAATAATGATTGAGGATTTGATAAAGCTTTATTAATTAAGAAAACTTCTTGTATTTGAAAATGAAGATGTTAAAAATATCATTAATCTTCTTCAAGGAAATATTTCACAGCAGAAGATGAAAATTACCAACTTTACCGACAAGATCAAGAGACAGGAGGTACTAATCAAGGAATTAGTGAAAGAAAATGAGATATAAATAATGACGGATGGGGGGAGAAATTTGAAGAAATTGACGGGAAAATAGACGAAATAGAGAAGAACTGAGAGCAACCCTACAGGCTAGCCAATGCTGGGAGTAAGGCAAGAACATGTCAAGGAAGACTTCATGTACAGCTCAAATAGTAGATCTTACTAAAGGATTGGAAGTAAAATTGGACAAGGCGGAAATAAAAGAAAAATATTCGCAAGTTGTAAAGGAGAAAGAAACTTTCAAAGAAGTATATTTGTAAGTCCAAAACAGAAATGTGCAACAAGAAATGGACAAAAAGGCAAACATAGTTTCAATATACAAAATGGTAACAGAGAAAAACCCTCCAAATTACAGACCTGTATCATTGAGAAGCATGGTAGGTAAACCACGAGAACAAATAATAAGGAAATGTGTAGAATACATGGAAAGAAATTATATAATAATAGAGACAGTATGGCTTTCGAACAGGAAGATCCTATGTCACAAATCTATTTAGTTTTTTATGATAGAGTTACGGAGATCTTACAGGAAAGAGATAGTTGGGTTGACTGCATTTATCTGGACCTAAACAGAGACTTTTGACAAGAGTCCCACACAAGAGGTTGTTTCGGAATCTAGAACATTGTGGAGAGGGTGAGAGGACGATTTCTGACGTGAATGAACACTTTTATGTCAGAAAAATGTGTGCAGTAATCAGAGGGAATGTTTCACATTGGTAAAATGTTACTAGTGCAGTACCACAGGGCTCAGTTTTAACACCAGTAATGTTCACTGTCTATATGGAATGTTCTACTAGAAGGAATACTAAATTATATGAACGTGTTTACTGATGATGTTCAGCTACTAGGAGAGACTTACACGATTGTTATGCCGTTCAAGATGACTTGGACAAAATAAGTGTATGGAACAACACTTGGCAAATGGAATATAACGTGAATAAATACCACGTTATGGAATATGCAAAAAGAGAAAATAGGCCACTCATAATCTACAAATTATTTGAAAAGGCTTTCAGTTTAAGAACTCGGACAAAGACAGAGATCTAGGAGTGGTTTTGGATAGTAAACTATCACTAAAGGACCACATAAAGAAGATTGTGCGGAGTGCCTATGCTGCACTTTCCAACTTCGCTATTAAATATATGGGCAGTGAAATACTAAGAAAATGTTCACGACTTCTTTTAGACCAAATTTGATTATGCAGCAGCTGCATAATGCCCATATCTCAAGAAGCACATCAACAAACTGGAAAAGATGTAAAGACACCCTATTAAATGATTTCCAGAACTAAGAAACAAGAGCTACGAGAAAAGGCTAGAGATGTTGAATTTGCCAAAGCTGGAAGATTGAAGAAAAAGATATATGATCACTACATACAAAATATTAACAGGTATCGATCAAATTGAAAAAGAGGAATTCCTGAAAACTGTAATTTCAAGAACAAGGTTCACCGATCCAAGCTAAGAAAGATGCCGAAAAAATGTTAGAAAGTTCTCCTGTGCAAAAAAAAAAGAGTGGTAAAACGATGGAACGAGTTAAGTGAGAAGGTGGAAGAGGCCAAAATAGTAAGTAGTTTCAAACTGCCATATGACAAAGAGTACTGGGAAGACGAGACACCACGAGCGTAGCTCTCCTCCTGTAACTACACTTAGGTAATCACACACACACATATATACACAATCACAGACACACACACACACGCACACACACACAATCACAGACACACACACACACACACACACACACACACACACACACACACACACACACACACAAGGAACAGGTTGTGGAAGCCATACTATTCATAATTTTAAAACCAGGTATGATAGGGAAATGGGATAGGAGTCATTGCTGTAAACAACTGATGCTCGAAAGGCGGGATCCAAGAGTCAATGCTCGATCCTGCAGACACATATAGGTGAGTACATATAGGTGAGTACACACACACACACACACACACACACACACACACGACACACGCACACACACACACACACACACACACACACACACACACACACACACACACACACACACACACACACACACACACACACACGACACAAAGCATTCTCCGTAGTTAAGAGGAAATACGCAGGAGCTGGTTAACGTCAACAGCTTAAATAGCGTGTCGGCTCCTTCGAATTAATGAGACAAAAAATGAGTGAATCATGCCGTAAGCGGCGCCCTATTTTCGCGACACCTCCACCAAGCACCTCAATTAGTTGGCGACGAGGGTGCTCCTGCTGCGCCTCTCCCAGGAAGCTCCCTGTGCGTGCCCTCCCGCCGGCACTCTTGACCCCCTTCAGGACGATGGCGTGCGAGCAACTTCTTCGCTCCAGCATAAAAACAAAACATTTTTCAGTTGTGAGTCGTGTATAAGAGAGGCGTAGTATAATTATTTACTTTTTAATCATAGCTGAGAGAAAGGTTTATTAGATTGAACAGTGAGTGCGAGCTACGATAAAAACATGATCCACTTTTCTTTTCAAACAGATGTCTTCGCCGTTTAGTGCAGTGACAGGTGCAGACGTTGGCAGGTGTGTACCTCAAGTTTCTGTCGTATGTGTAGGGCGCTGAGATGGTTACATGTGTAGGGCGCTGAGATTTTTACATGAGTAGGGCGCTGAGATTGTTACATGTGTAGGGCGCTGAGATTGTTACATGTGTAGGGCGCTGAGATTGTTACATGTGTAGGGCGCTGAGATTGTTACATGTGTAGGGCGCTGAGATTGTTACATGTGTAGGGCGCTGAGATTGTTACATGTGTAGGGCGCTGAGATTGTTACATGTGTAGGGCGCTGAGATTGTTACATGTGTAGGGCGCTGAGATTGTTACATGTGTAGGGCGCTGAGATTGTTACATGTGTAGGGCGCTGAGATTTTTACATGTGTAGGGCGCTGAGATTGTTACATGTGTAGGGCGCTGAGATTGTTACATGTGTAGGGCGCTGAGATTGTTACATGTGTAGGGCGCTGAGATTGTTACATGTGTAGGGCGCTGAGATTGTTACATGTGTAGGGCGCTGAGATTGTTACATGTGTAGGGCGCTGAGATTGTTACATGTGTAGGGCGCTGAGATTGTTACATGTGTAGGGCGCTGAGATTGTTACATGTGTAGGGCGCTGAGATTGTTACATGTGTAGGACGCTGAGATTGTTGCATGTGTAGGGCGCTGAGATTATTGCATGCGTAGGGCGCTGAGATTGTTGCATGTGTAGGGCGCTGAGATTGCTGCATGTGTAGGGCGCTGAGATTGTTGCATGTGTAGGGCGCTGAGATGCTGCATGTGTAGGGCGCTGAGATGTTGCATGTGTAGGGCGCTGAGATTGTTTACATGTGTAGGCGCTGAGATTGTTACATGTGTAGGGCGCTGAGATTGTCGTATGTGTAGGGCGCGGAGACTTATATATGCAGGATGCTGTTATTATCTTGCTCTGAGACTCTTGTGGGCATGTCTCTATGATTGTCATGTGTACAGAGCACTGAAAATATCTCCCGAGCATAGTGCTGAGATTGTCTTGTGTAGAGGGCATACATCATATGTGCATTGTTCGTTAGGTGTGTCAAGTGTAGGATTTAGTAACTGTGTCAGATGTTCATCTCAGCAGGTGTGCCAGATGCAGGAATCAATTGGCCTCGACAGGTGTGTCAAGGGGATTCGGCAGAGTTCGGCATGCGTGTCAATGCAGGTCTCGACAGCTGTGTATAGTTGTAAACATCGGGCACTTGTGTCTCAGGTGTATGACTTGTCACGTATAGGGCTAGTCAGGTGTGCAGAAGGTGTGCAACACAGGTGGCTGCTGACATTCAGAGAAGACAGCAAGGGAGGCCCCCGTTAACATGGAAATGAATCTAGCGTGTGGAAGATGGTATCAAGAGCCACACTGCTCCCGCGTCGTGCCACCACTGATATACACCGGGGGGAAAAAAGTTCCATTCACGCACCACTGTCGTCTAGTGTTTCCTTCGTCAGCACGCAAAATACTTCTGGTAAGTTGACGACGGCGACGGAGACGACGACGGAGACGACGACGGAGACGCAGAGAGCGGGGAGGAGAAGCAGTGACGCAAACTTGACAAGCAGACGGCCAGTGTTTTCCAACAGAATTCTCTTATTTTCATATTCTGTTGAACATGCTTTAAATTAATGTGGGAAAAAATGGTCCAAAACACGAAAACTAATTAACTGATCATCACACAAATTGGAACATCAATTAGTATTGTTTCTGAAAAGCTAAAAATGCGGAAACAAAATTATCAAGACGGGAGAATTTCGTCATCACAAGTGCTGATGGTGACGGCTCGAAATTTAATTAACTGATAACACAATTTTAGAGCATTGATTAGCACGGCTCTTGAGACCGAAATACTGAACATGAAATTTTGATGAGGAGCGAAGCACTGGTGGAGTTAGTTAAGCCCAGCGCCCGCCCACCACAACTTGTTGAGCCCAGCGCCCGCCCACCACAACTTGTTGAGCCCAGCGCCCGCCCACCGCAACTTGTTGAGCACAGCGCCCGCCCACCACAATCTGTTGAGCCAGCGCCCGCCCACCACAACTAGTTGAGCACAGCGCCCGCCCACCACAACTTGTTAAGCCCAGCGCCCGCCCACCACAACTTGTTAAGCCCAGCGCCCGCCCACCACAACTTGTTGAGCCCAGCGCCCGGCCACCACAACTTGTTGAGCCCAGCGCCCGCCCACCACAACTTGTTGAGCCCAGCGCCCGCCCACCGCAACTTGTTGAGCCCAGCGCCCGCCCACCACAACTAGTTGAGCCCAGCGCCCGCCCACCGCAACTTGTTGAGCACAGCGCCCGCCCACCACAACTTGTTGAGCCCAGCGCCCGCCCACCACAACTTGTTGAGCCCAGCGCCCGGCCACCACAACTTGTTGAGTCCAGCGCCCGGCCACCACAACTTGTTGAGCCCAGCGCCCGCCCACCACAACTAGTTGAGCCCAGCGCCCGCCCACCACAACTTGTTGAGCCCAGCGCCCGCCCACCACAATCTGTTGAGCACAGCGCCCGGCCACCATAACTTGTTGAGCCCAGCGCCCGCCCACCACAATCTGTTGAGCACAGCGCCCGCCCACCATAACTTGTTGAGCCCAGCGCCCGCCCACCACAACTAGTTGAGCCCAGCGCCCGCCCACCACAACTAGTTGAGCCCAGCGCCCGCCCACCACAATCTGTTGAGCCCAGCGCCCGCCCACCACAACTAGTTGAGCCCAGCGCCCGCCCACCACAACTAGTTGAGCCCAGCGCCCGCCCACCACAATCTGTTGAGCCCAGCGCCCGCCCACCATAACTTGTTGAGCACAGCGCCCGCCCACCACAATCTGTTGAGCCCAGCGCCCGCCCACCACAACTAGTTAAGCCCAGCGCCCGCCCACCACAACTTGTTAAGCCCAGCGCCCGCCCACCACAACTTGTTAAGCCCAGCGCGAGTCAAGAACTGTTGACAGCGCTCACCACCACAATTTGTAAAGCCCAGAAGGAGGACTACCAAGGTGCTATAATTCACTCAAGGAGTAGCAGGACTGCCAGGGGGCTACAATATATTTAAGGAGTAGCAGGACTCCCTACGAACTATAATACACTCGAAGAGCAGATGGTCTTCACCCGGCGCTAAAATACACTCGAGGAGCAGGAGGACTGACTACCCAGGGTCTGCAATATGGTCGAGAGGCAGCAGACTACCTGAGGACTATACCCTTGAGTAGTAGCAGGGGTATAATAGGCTCGAGGAGCACCAGTGTCGTTAGAGAGCCGTATGAATGAGCATCAATATTAAACAATAGTATAGAAGAAAATTACAATGCTAATCAACATATATACATTTTCTTCTGTCCTCCATGGACAGGGTTAGAGATCTGTTAAACATATAGTTCAGTGATTTATTGAACAGTCAACCACAGAAATTGATTGTAGTGCTTTTAAAATGCTAAGTTAACCTACAAACATAAATACACAGAATTACGTCTGTTCAACATAAACAGTGTTCGAGGTGTCTTTTTACAGTGTCATTAATGTGCGTTTACAAAGGAGAGATGCAATTCTGACCAGCTTCCACATACCCTGTATACGAATACACACACACATATACATATATAAACATATACCTACACATATTCACATATATATACGTACACCTATGTGTGTGTGTGTGAATGTATATGAATAACACGTGAGTAAACTGCCTGAACTCATAACCAACTGTTGTTGAATGAACTACCATTGACAATTATCTTATTCGATAATACTATAAGTACTTTTTGTATGAATTATTACAGCAATATTATTATTATTATTATAATTAATATTATATTCCCCTTTGCGCAGTGGTAAGACACTCGCCCTGCGCCTCTCGAGCATTTTGGCTTGGGTTCGTATCCTGGCCGGGGAGGATTGACTAGGCGCCAATCCTAACCTGTACCTCTCTGTTCACTCAGCAGTGAATGGGTACCTGGTTGTTAAACGATTTAACCAAATCATGTGAGAACTCTTGTATATATTGATAAAATATTATTATATATTATATATTATTATTATTATCATCAGTGTTTTTTTTAATTTCTCTAGTGAAGCTGAATAGATCTCGTTCCTCCAAAATGTCCTGTGAGCGTCTTGTTTATGTAAAGAGTTGTGCCTTGTAAATATCTCACCGGCGTTATCATATAGATAGTTTTCAGCTACTGGGCCATTGGCTACATTTATATAGATATATAAAACAAATAGGAACCGTTTCCGGTTGAAGCGGCGACCTTTACAACGGGTGGAGCACCGGAGTGGTTTAAGTGTTGTGGTGTTGGGCTGTAATATTGAACATGAAGGAAGATACAATTGTCCAGCTCATAAAACATTGGCACAGCCTTCTAGGGGGGCTGGAGGGAGGAGGAAGATGAGAATAAGAGGGGGAGTCAGAGGAGGATGGGAGAACTGTGAAAAGTGAAATAGAGATGTGAGAGGAGATGTGAGAGCCGCGTAAGTGAAGAGAAATGGATTCATGAGAGAAGATAAATCGGGAGTTGATACAAGTAAGAATGAGAGAAGTGAAATGATGAAACAGAAGGGAATGTGAGAGAAGAGAAGAAGGGAGAAGCATAAGGAGGAGATGACTGAGAAAACGATGAGAGCACAAGTAGAAGGACTAAGGCTGCAAGGTCGCTAAACTTTACAACCATCCCAAGGGCGAGAGTTCTCAATTTTTTCACTCACGAAAATAATAGTACTTATAAGGACTGTGGATGGAGCGTACAAAACATGAACGGTTGCATGAAAAAAAAGTCCAGATTTTGTACTCTTCATTTTCTCGAGGCAACAACCAAGGCTAATTTTTTCGAGGCCTAGAATAGCACATATATGTATGAAATTAAGGCTAAGAATGCATAGCTTAGACCTAGAATTGCATATTTAGGACTAAGTCAGGTTAGGTTTGATAATGCCCTTTACAATTCCTAAAGTACAAAACGTGGACCTGTATTATACAACAGCCAATATTCATTGTATTGCCTCCCTGAGTCACTATATCCTGCTTTACTGTACAGCGTCTCTGAGTCACTATATCTTGCTCCCTTGTAATGTCTCCCTCAGTCACTATATCTTGCTCCACTGAACTGCCTCCCTCAGTCACTATATATTGCTTCACTGTACTGCCTCCCTGAGACACTATATCATGCTCCACTGTACTGCCTCCCCGAGACACTATATCATGCTCCACTGTACTGCCTCCTGAGACACTATATCATGCTTCACTGTACTGCCTCCCTGAGACACTATACTATTCTCCACTGTACTGCCTCCCTGAGTCACTATATCATGCTCCACTGTACTGCCTCCCTGAGACACTATATCATGCTCCACTGTACTGCCTCCCTGAGTCACTATACCGAGCTCCACTGTACTGCCTCTGAGACACAATATCTTGCTCCATTGTGCAACCTACTAGTCACTATACCGAGCTCCACCGTACAGCCTCCCAGCCTCACTGTACACTGAGATAGAGCACCATCCCGGGGGGGGGGGGAGGTACGAGACAGGAAGCCAGCAGCGGCAGGAGCGTGAAAGTAATAATACAAAGAGGCACGAGGAGTGAGTCGTGTATATAAACGAAAATTAAACATTGACGAGGCCAGCCATTGTAAGTCTGGGGTGAGCGGCCCACAATGGCACTCCACCAGTCGAAATTCGTCCGCTAATAGAAAATTATTCTTTGGAAATTATAGCGACGATCGCCTAGGGCTGTTTGAAAGACTTGTTTGAGCACAATTTTTACAGGCTGCTCTTATATGTACATTGTGAAAGGTTTACACATGATGCTCATTTCAGTTTGACGGCGTCTTGCAGCAGGGCGGGGGTTGGGTATTGTGTTGGGGAGGGGAAGGAGGAGGGGGGGGGGGGTATTGTGGGGGGGAAGGGGTGAGGGAGGAAGGGGTTGTGGAGGATGAAGCATTGTAGGAGGTGATAAAAATTTCCCGACCGAAACAAACGGTGTTGTTGTAGAAGGCAAACAGGGAGAGAGAGTGGTAATACTCCCCGCTCGGGTGGGTATAATATGCCTTGTTTGAAGCATAATAACTGTGGGATTAGAAACGACAAGTGAGATGAGGAGGGAAAAGAAAGACAAAAACGAGTTCTAGTCAAGTCGACTCCCCGGGTGGCGTTCATTTTTGTGTCTTTGTTCCACGCGCTCTCGTTAATTCGTCATGAACGCACTGATTGAACGCTGGAAAAAAATTATGTCGAAAAAATATCATCAATGTCTTTTCAGATTATGGGAGCAATTCTGCACTTTTTCTGTTTTTTTTCTGTTTGTCAATATCTTGAGGCGGTGAACACTGCCTCTTGATTATGTTACTACCGACACGCACACGCACACGCACACACGGACACACACACGCCCACTCACACACGCACACGCACCTTGTCATAGGTGACGAGCACCTGGAAAAGCGGAGTTTAGGAATTTATACTTTACTTACATATACATATGAGTATATAACTGAGTACACACATATACAGTAAATAATACATATCTTATGCAAAGAGCAAGTCACAATAACCTGGCTGAAAGCAAACAACGCAACCACATGAAGAGAAGTGAGAGTTTCGGTCCGTCCTGAACCCGTATTAGGTCGAAACGTAGCACTCTGTTACGATATAACAAAGGTCCGAGACGGACCGAAAGATATATATATATATATATATATATATATATATATATATATATATATATATATATATATATATAAATTTCTCAATAACGAATTCAAGAGACTTCACACGACAGAATAACTGAACAAATACATAAATATTTCCTGTTATAATCGAGCACATTTTTTTCCAGAGAGGTGCCATGGAAATTGGTTTTATAATATCACACACATATTAAACCTCTCAGTTATTCTTCGTTTGGTAAGGTGGATAAAGCATTTATTTTATATATGAATAATCAATGATACATCAATTTTTTTATAACTAGTGGAATAAAATAAATATTCCGTCGAAGCAACAAAGGTTATTAAATTCCTTCGTTTTATTAACAAGTCTCAAGGGGCGGTGTGTTTGTGTGTGTTTACTCTTTGTGTCTGCAGGGCTCCAGCTCTTGGACCTCGCCTTTCTAACCGTCGGTTTTCTAATGTATTGACTTCCGACCTACTTTTTTCTTCCTTATTTGCTGAATATTTCTCTCTCTCACACACACACACACACACACACACACACACACACACACACACACACACACACACACACACACACACACACACACACATCCCCCAGGATGCAGCCCATATCAGCTGTCTAAGTACCAGGTACCTATTTACTGCTAGGTGAACAGGCACATCAGGGTGAAAGAAACTGCCCATTTGTTTCGGCTATCGCCGGGGATCGATCCCCGGTCTACAGGACTAAGTATCCCGAGTGCTGTCCACTCAGCCACCAGGTGCCCTAGTGTGTGTGTGTGTGTGTGTGTGTGTGTGTGTGTGTGTGTGTGTGTGTGTGTGTGTGTGTGGTGTGTGTGTGTGTGTGTGTGTGTACTCACCTAGTTGTGCTTGCGGGGGTTGAGCTCTGCTCTTTGTGTGTGTGTGTGTGTGTGTGTGTGTGTGTGTGTGTGTGTGTGTGTGGACATACAAAAAAGCAATTTGGTTCTTGTAAAACACAATAAAAAGTTACAAGCAATATACACACACACAAATACATCCACACAATAGTGTTTTTTTTTTCTATCTCGTTTTTGCTTATTCAAAAACCTTAAAAATTTGGTACAAAAAGGTGAGACAGCGGTATGACGCGGAATTTATGATAAGGCAAAAAATCGACTGTTTGAGCTTTTGAAAACACGAGCAAATAAGCACATTAACGTTCCCTCGTCGCCCTGGGTAAGTTGTTTTGGCGTATCAGATTAGTTGGTATGTTGGCGTTCTTTCAGGCTATGTTGGTGTTCTGTCAGGCTATGTTGGCGTTCTTTCAGGCTATGTTGGTGTTCTGTCAGGCTATGTTGGTGTTCTCTCAGGCTAGTGTTGGTGTTCTGTCAGGCTATGTTGGTTTCTGTCAGGTATGTTGATGTTCTCTCAAGATAGTTGGTGTTCTGTCAGGTTATTTGGTGTTCTCTCAGGCTATGTTGGTGTTCTCTCAGGCTATGTTGGTGTTCTCTCAGGCTATGTTGGTGTTCTCTCAGGCTATGTTGGTGTTCTCTCAGGCTATGTTGGTGTTCTGTCAGGTTATGTTGGTGTTCTCTCAGGCTATGTTGGTGTTCTCTCAGGCTATGTTGGTGTTCTCTCAGGCTATGTTGGCGTTCTCTCAGGCTATGTTGGTGTTCTGTCAGGCTATGTTGGTGTTCTGTCAGGTTATGTTGGTGTTCTCTCAGCTATGTTGGTGTTCTNATCTTGGGATAATGCCAACTTGCTGTTACCACCGGATATCAGCGCAATGATTTTGTTATAAAGAGCTTTGGGCAGGAGGTTGGAGCTAATTCTCAGATTAGCACATGGGCAAGTGGCGGCTGTGTATATGTTTATGTAATTTACGATCTTAGGTGAGATTAACAGACGGGTTTGTTTACTGGGTCTTGCATAAACGCATCTGTGGAGTGATGCAGAGAGATATTGGCTGCCAGGAGAAAGGTTTACATGCATGTCTAAATATGTTCATCTCCCTTTGTGGAAATATGTTCCTCTTGTTAGAAATATGTCCGATATTATAGTAGAAATATGTACAATTGTCTTCGTTGTAATATGTCCGATAGTTTGTATATAAATATGTCTGTCTACCTATTTTTCAGTCTGTCTTGTTTTTGTCGCTTTATTAACATTGATGCTTCTCTTGGTATTAGATTCGATGTTTTGTTTTGTTGAACTATATGAACCGAGGCAACGATATATTATAAAAACAAAAACAATCTAACCAATCTAGGCCTAATCAAACGTACCTCAGGCCTAACTTTAAAATTAGTACCTATATGCACAATGTTAAAACTAGTATATGTCTGGATAGGCCTAGATAAAGGTTAGTTATTTTTATTTCAGTTGTTTGTTTCATTGTACAACAGTTCATATTTTGTTTGTAAAAATCTCTCAGTACATATGCGTACTATCGATAATTTATTTGGGATTTTTATCCCTTAAATGGAGACTCTATTTAAAATTACATCATAGATAAGTCTGACTCAAAATAGTTAAAGAATCAAACAGGAGAAAACTGAAGATAGTGAATGAAGCACAGGAGGAATAAACATATGACTACTTTTTGTCAACGAACTAAAAAAATTTTACTAAGAAATGATTTTTAAGAAATCATTGATTATCTTTTTGTCTGTCTCTCTATCTATCTCTTTCGCTTTCTTATGTGTTTTACCACACAATGTTAAACTAGAGCTGAATACCTGTTAATGTTATTATATAAATAAGTATTTTGTTTATTCCATATTACTGAAGAAACTAACCCAGACAAACCACATTAACACTTGAGTCTTGCAGGGAACTTTCATTACTAAGTTTACAGAGGGAAGTGGCTTGACGGTGATGACGTGGCTTGGTTGACGGTGACGTGGCCTGACAGGCTGTGACATGGCATGCTTGACGGTGCTCTGGCTTAACTGGGGGTCATATGGCTTGACCGGTGGTGACGTAGCTTGACAACACGGCTTGATTGACGCTGCTGTGGCTTGACTAGGAGTGTTATGGCTAGACTGGCGGTGGTGTGGCTTGGCTGGCGGTGGTATGGCTTGACTGGAGGTGGTGTGGCTTGACTGGAGGTGGTGTGGCTTGACTGGAGGTGGTGTGGCTTGAGTCGCGGTGGTATGGTTTGACTTGTGGTGGTATGGCTTGACTGACGGCGAAGTGGCTTTGATGTTTTTCAACCTCTTAAGCAAGATGAATTTCCACCTTGAGTGCGAGAGGTACAATCAACTACTCGAGTACAATGGCTTGAACTCCCCCTACAATATGATAAGTATTACCACTGGAGCATGATGACTTTAACCGCTAGAATATGATGACTATTACTCATGGAATATGATGACTTTACCCCCCCCCCCCAGGAAAATGACGTTAATCCTAGAATATGATGACCTTAACCTCTAGACCATACACCGACGGACAACATATACAGTACACAGGATCAGTGATGAGTGACGACGAACACTCAAGATATCAAAACAGATCATCAACTGTTTCATCATTAAGAACCCCCACAACAACGACACAATAAGAACCAGCACAATGATAGTTAATTGACGAGTCCGTTTAATTGAGGCAACTCCTTGTTATAAACATGTCCCCCCCCTCCCCCCCCCTCACCGGCATGATTAATGCTGGGCTGTGATTAACGAGCGTGTATGGTGCTTCTAGTACCGCGTCAACACAACACCCCTCCTCGCTAGTGCCTCACTCTTTACTCGCTAATTACTCATTAGTTACTTGTTATACTCACTGGTGTACTCGTCACTGAATAGTTACTCGTCAATCAACAAGTTACACTATAGTTATTCATTACTCACTTGTTACTCAGTTACTCGTCAATCAACAAGTTACACTATAGTTATTCATTACTCACTTGTTACTCAGTTACTCCATAGTTATTCACTAGTTACACTCACCAGTTATTCGTTAATCATTACATACCAGTTACCGGTTACTGATTAGTTCTTTACTCACAAGGTACTCATCACTGATTGACGGTTGAGAGGCGGGACCAAAGAGCCAGAGCTCAACCCCCGCAAGCACAACTAGGTGAGTACAACTAGGTGAGTACTCACCTGCTACACACTAATCGCTAGTTTTAAACTACTAAAGTTCATTTTTTTTAATTTGGGTTAAAACTTAGATATATGACGGAACCTAACCAACCCTACCTAATCTGACCTATCTTAACCTAACATAACCTACCTATCCTAATCCATCTCAACCTAACCTAACCTACCTAACCTAACCCATCTTAACCTAACCTAACCTACCCTACCTAACCTAACCTACCTAACCTAACCTAACCCATCTTAACCTAAACTAACCTAACCTAACCAAAACTAACATAACTAAGTCAATAATTTATGTTCTTAATATAATATAACAATATTTCAAATAAACCAATTGGAATTTTTTAAAGAAAGAAAATCACATATATTTCAGGATATTACCATCTCTTTTAAGAGTCTGAGCGTGGTGTAGTGGGTTAAGGCGTTACCTGTCATGCCAGTGGCTGGAAGGCTTCTGTGCTGGCTAGGGTTCGAGTCTCCTGGTGGGAAAGTGTTCTATAGGTTATATATATATATATATATATATATATATATATATATATATATATATATATATATATATATGTGTGTGTGTGTGTGTGTGTGTGTGTGTGTGTGTGTGTGTGTGTGTGTGTGTGTGTGTGTGTGAGAAAGCTGCATGAACGCGCAAGCTATATATCACTAAGAACTCTTTGACCCGGCCAGGATTCGAACCCATGCCGTCCAGGATCACCCCTAAACGTACACAGTACCGTGACCACCAGACGATCATTGGTGCGGTGGTACTGTGTACGTTTAGGTGTGATCCTGGACGGCATTGGTTCGACTCCTGGCCGGGCCAAAGAGTTCTTAGTGATATATATATATATATATATATATATATATATATATATATATATATATATATATATATATATATAATATATATATATATATATATATAATATAATATATATAATATATATATACATAATATATAATACATATATATGTATATATAATGTAAAATATACCTAAAAGGGGTATAATATATATTAGTATATTTTTGGTAGCAGTCTTTCTTGTAAACATGTGTTGTTAAATATGACCGAAAAAGTAAGATTAATAATTCTAACACGAATTTTCTCAATATTTCTTATGTTTCTTTTTGCTGTCGATGGCAATTGAAAAATCAATTCTCCAAAATTCATTTTTTTTCTAGTCTGACGAGACGCTTGAACGCGTTTCGTAATAACTTATTACATTTTCAAAGACTTCAGTTTACACACACAACTGTAACCTGAAAACACTAAACAGAACAAGAGGGATCTTCATCATCCATCTCCCAACCGACCAATGGGAATCGAGAATATGACTGACCTGTATATGTTGCTGTATTTATCTCTTGTACTCACTTCCCTTCTACCTCCAATGATGCTAAGTCTTGGCAAAATGCAACAGGCGCATTGTAAGTGTAAATAAAGTTTGGAGAATTAAGTGGTCAACTTCCTTCGTAAGTGGAAGATTCGTGTCAGAATAATTTATTTATCAATATCTAAAAGAAAATATATCTATTTGTCTGTTTGTCTGTCTGTCTGTCTGTGTCCAAGATTTAGCCTCACTCAGTTTTGCATGGAAAACGGTCTGGGATACGGGACGGACATAGGCAGATCGAGATTGGCTAGGACATGTTCGCGGCGTGTGTACGTGTGCGTGTGTATGTGCGCGCGTGTGTGTTTACTATTTGTGCCTGTCAGATCAAGCTGTTAGCTCTTAAACCCCATCTTTCTAAACGTCGGTTGTCTAATGTACTGACCTATTTTTCTCTGACATATCTACTACACATTTCTCTGTCACACCCACACACACATCCATAGGATCCAGGCCGTAGCAGCTGTCTAACTCCCAGGTTACTATTTTACTGCTAGGTGAGCAGGAGCATCAGGTGAAAGAATCTCTTCCAATTTGTTTTTGCCTCGACCGGGAATCGAACCTGGGTCCTTTGGAGTATGACTCAACAGCGCTGTCCGTTGGGCTGCGAGAACCTGCGATGGGTGAGTGAAGGTGTGTGAGTATTACGCAGTTGTTGTGTTAGATTTAGCTACTCACAACGAAATGTCCATGTAGCACGGGCTATGGTGAGCCCGTAACACTATCACGCAGACAGATGTGTCTTTATATATAACACAGACAGGTGTGATTGTATTTACATGTGGCACAGACAGAGGTGGGTGTCTATGTGACGCAGGCAGATGTGGGTGTGTCTATATGTGACGCAGGCAGATGTGGGTGTGTCTATATGTGACGCAGGCAGATGTGGGTGTGTCTATATGTGACGCAGGCAGATGTGGGTGTGTCTATATGTGACGCAGGCAGATGTGGGTGTCTATATGTGACGCAGGCAGATGTGGGAGTGTCTATATGTGACGCAGGCAGATGTGGGTGTGTCTATATGTGACGCAGGCAGATGTGGGTGTGTCTATATGTGACGTAGGCAGATGTGGGAGTGTCTATATGTGACGCAGGCAGATGTGGGTGTCTATATGTGACGCAGGCAGATGTGGGTGTGTCTATATGTGACGCAGGCAGAGGTGGGTGTGTCTAAATGTGACGCAGAACAGAGGTGAGTGCCGCAGCTGGGGAGATTAACCAGGCACGTCACCCTCGTCATATCCACCAATATTGACTCAAAATTACCACAGGAGAAACACTTGGGAAGTGACGTTAGCTTAAGTACTCGCGTCGAGTGTGTCGGGGAGAGTGTACTGTGTGGCGAGTGTGTCAGGGAGAGTGTACTGTGTGGCGAGTGTGTCAGGGAGTGTGTTGGAGAGTGGCGGGCATTTTGGCTTCTTGGGACCTTCTCGTGTGTATTCTATGTATCCTATGAGGTACCCTATGTACCCTATGGGACTTTATTTACCCTTAGAGGACTCAATCCCAGGGCGCCGGGCTAACCC
>WNGS01122700.1:0-14178 GCA_020271785.1 Procambarus virginalis
CATTCAACGCTGGTTTTCTGGGGGGAGCCCCGTCGGCTCCCCGGAGCTAACTACCCACAGACGGAAAAAGAGAGGGGACTTACCCGGGAGGCGGTCGTCGCTCACTCCTCAACTCGAGCCGAACAACGGGCTGCAACCGCCGACCCAACGCAACACAGGCCCGCGGGCCCCATGGACATTGACAAGGTAACGAGCAGCCAGGACCCTGTTCGACCGCCAAAAAACCCCCGCCCGAATATCAGACCACGACATATTCCCAAAAACGGCAGCAAGCGCCGCGAACTTCCGAACGTCATGGGCACGGGATAGACCGCAGGCTGGCTAGACTTAATAACCCTGCGGACGACCTGAGAGACCCGCACCCGCGAACAGGAAGAAGGGAAACCGGATCAACCCAAGCGCGTCCCCGGACACAGAAGCCGTGGCGCGCAAATAACGGCGAAGCGCCGCAACCGGACACAAAACATGATGCACCCCGGCCTGACCAACCAAGCATCAACCACCCACGGACCCCTCCGGAACGCAGCAGTCTCATTCTTTGCCAGAAAAGAAGGAGACGGCTGCAAACGAACAAAACTATCACCACGACCAAAGAGCAGAAGCCCCTGCGCCGGAGGAGAGCATGAAGCTCCCCGACCCGACCCCCAGAGGCCAAAGCCAACAAGAAAAGAGCCTTGGAAAAACAATCCCGGACCGAAGGGGCCACAACGAAACGAGGAGACGAAAGGAAAGCGAGCACCCTGTCCAAAGACCAGGACGGCTCAGGCGGCGCATGAGCAGCCGGAGTTGAAACAAAGCACGAGACAGCTTGCGAAACGGCGCAGACGTGACATCGATACCGAAAGCAAGCTGAAGCGGCTCCGCCAGCGCCGCACGATAGGAGGCGACAGTGTTAGGCATAAGATGACGGTCCTGAAACAACCACGAGAGGAAGGACAAGACCACCCGAACAGACAAGGAATGAACACGACGAAGACGCAAAAAGAAAGAGAAGGACCGCCAGGAAACTTCATACTGCCGCCGAGAGGAAGCCCGCAGGTGAGACACCAACAAGGAGGCCACCTGATCACCATAGAGATGATGATAAACTCGAGTCAAAAATACCATACGCGAAGACTCGAGGAGAAGATCGAACCAGCCACGTGACGTACCGGCCCGATCTGCTGAAAGAGGCGGAGCCGCGGAAAAACCCTCGGTTCGGACACCGAGCAACCAGCAACGGAAACCAAGGCTGGGCCGGCCACCAAGGGGCCAGAAGGACAACTCTCCCCTGGTAAGTCTCTAAGCGAGTCAGGACCTGGAGCAACAGCTGAACCGGGGAAAGAGGTACAGGAACCTCCACCTCGACCAGTCGAGCCGCAAGGCGTCGACCCCGACGGCCTCGCGATCGGGGAAGGGCGCCGCATACACGGAAGACGCCGCGACCACGCCGACGCGAAGAGGTCCACCTCGGGACGCCCGAACGTCTGGCAAAGCCAGCGGAAGGACTCGTCGTCGACCGTCCACTCCGTGGAGAGGAACGAAGCGAGACAGGGCGTCCGCCAAGACGTTGGACACGCCCCGTACGTGAACAGCCAGGAGAGCCAAACCCCGAGAACTCAGCAGACGAGTCACCCGAAGCGACCAACCCAAAGAGACAAGGACCGCATCGAACCCCCGCGGTTCAGGCAATGAACCCCGGAGAGCAGTCCGAATGGAGCCGGATCGTTGATCCGCGGGCCCACTGAATCCTCCGAAGAGCAAACCACACCGCCGCGAACTCCCGCACCGTGCTGTGAGCTCGACGGAAGGACGGACCCCAACGCCCCTGGCCGGCCTGGTGAGCACTGGTCACAAAACCCCAGCCTAGAGACGACGCATCCGTGTACACATCGAGCGAGGGCTCGGGAAGGCGCCATGGCACCGAACCCCGAAAAACCCGAAGAGGAAGCCGGTGACGCAGCAACCGACGCAAGGCCCCCGGGGTCGAACCTTGCGATCGCGAGAGAGGCGGAAGGGGTGACCCCGAAGGAACCAGAACAGCCGACGAAGCCAAACCCGACCCGCGGGTAGACCAGCATCGCGAAGTTCAGGCCCCGCACAGCCCTCGAGCAACCGCCGGGTGACCCGAGGGCCCACCAGAAACAGACGAAGGCGGGACCGCAGCCGCTGGAGAGACTCCGGAGGGAGAGACAAGGAGGAGGTGCGAGAGTCCCAAACGAGACCCAGCCAAGTCCGAACCTGAGAGGGAACCAGATGGGACTTCCTCCAGTTCACCAGGAACCCGAACCCGGCGAGCTGGGAAAGAACCAAATCCCTGGCTAGCAAGCAAGCAGACCGGCTGGGAGCCCAGACCAGCCAGTCGTCGAGGTAGGCCAACACCCGAACTCCTAGGAGACGCAACCGAGCCACTACTACCCGTGTAAGGCGCGTGAACACGCGAGGTGCCAGGTTCAACCCGAACGGGAGACAACGAAAGCGGTAACTCTGAAGCCCCACCACAAAACCGAGCCAGTCCCTGAACCGCGGATGAATCGGGACATGCCAATAGCGTCCCGGAGGTCCAGGACACCATCCAAGCGCCCGGCTCCAAAAGGAGCCGAACCTGAGACAGCGTAGTCATCCGGAAGGAGGGGCAATAAACCCAGGGTTCAGACGGGACAAGTCCAGAATGAACCTCAGGTCCGCGCAGTCCCGTTTCGGAACCGGAAACAGACGGGAAACCCATCTGAGGGACGACGTCGGTTCGACGACGCCCAAACGTACCCACTCCAAGACGACGCGACGGAGCACAGGGAAGAAACTTGCCCTGCCAGCCCCGAACCCCCCAAAGGGGGAGGGCCACCCAACGCCACCGCAGACCGCAAGACACGACCTGAAAGGCCCACGAATCGTGGGACCAGGCGCGGGCGAACAGCGCAAGCCGCCCCCCCATCGCCCCGTCAACGGGGCAAACCGCGAAAGGGCCGGCGCCCCTTACGAGACCCAACCCCGCACAGGGCGAACACCGCGCCGACCAGACGAGGGCGGGTCCGCAGCAGGAGCCGAACCCGAACCTGACACCAGAGGCCTACCACGACGAGAGGAACCCCGAGCTCTGGCACGACCCCGCGGGAAGACCCACCCGGGACCCCCGGAAACCAACAAGTCCGACATCGGACGACAAGCCGCCGACGCAGCCTGAATAAACTGCGCCACGGCCGACTCCTCAAAAAGAAGAGACAAAAGGGGAAGAACGCCTAAGAGCCAGAGCCCAAGCAGATTCCACGGAGGAACCCAGCACCGCCTGCCGACACGCGAGACGGGAAGCATAAAACAGGGAAACCGCATCCTGCAAAATCGGCGTGAACAGCTTCAACAAGGCAGCGAACGAGCGCGCCGCCGAGGACAAGGCGCCAGACCCTGGGACGGACCCAAGCGTCCTCACATCCTCCACGAGCCAATCCGAGGACAGCTCCAGGATGGAAAAGAACCGCAAGGCCGAAGCCAAAAGGCCCCGGGCGCGCAAATCCTCCGCAACCAGCGCCGCCGAAAGGACAGGAACCTGCACATGAAGCTGAATAACGCCCACATCGCGGGGAAGGGCAGGGGCAAACAAGCACTCATTCAGGTACTCAAGCTCGCCCCCCAGGAAAACCTGAATCACCGTGGAAGCTTCCCGCCACTCCAACGTGCGGGAACGACAGAAGGAATGCCAGGAATCCAAAACAAACAAAGGGCAGGCTGCTAGCCAGGAAGACTCCGGAACCTCGTAACGGAGCCAGAAAGGGAACGAAGTCCCAAACCTGAACTCAGATGGATCCATATCAGAGGCATAATCCGGGTCCCGCAGGAGGTAAGCTGCAAAGGCCGCTCGCACCTCACCAGGTTGGATGCGATAAGCCGAAAACCTCCGGAAAGACGGAACCGACGAACCCGGGGGAACACGGAACCGAACCCGGGGAGGGGCAGACACCAAATCCAACTCGTACGCAGAGGGGGGAAAAGAGAACCCCACTCCTTGTAACAGTAAGCCCCGCTCAGAGGGAAGAAAAACCCAGGCGGGGTCCAGCGGAGCCCAAGGCCCCCAAGTCAGCCCCTCCCCAGCCTCGAGGTCCAACACCACAGGACCCGAGGCCGAGTCCTCTCCCCAAGCCCCGACCCCACAAGACAAGGACGGAGCAGCCGGAACAGCGGAAGGAAGGGGGGCCCACTGGTCAGACCCCGAAGCTTCGGCCGGGAGACAAGACTCGAATGCCTCTGCCGCTCCCCCGGAAGGGGCACCCCCCGAAGCTGCCCGAGTCTCAAGATCAAGGAACCCCTGCTCCGACCCCGAAACCCTCAGACGTTTCGGGGCTGGAAGCAAGGGGGGGGGACCAGAACGAGCAGTAGGGGAAGGACGAGGAGGCGCGGACTGAACCAGGATCGAAGCGACCCCCACCCCCAAGTCCGGGTCACGAAAAGCAAAGCGGGGCAGCCTCGGGGCATCCGGGTGAGCAACCAACCTAGCGCGTTGCAACAGACGAAACCTAGCCTGCAACGCACGCGCTGCCTGTACCCGAAGAGAATCATCAGAGGATTGGGTAAATTGAGTCACAAGCAAGCAGCAACACTCACAGGACTCAGGGTCGAAAGTATCACCGACCCAACAGGCAGCATGGCAGAGGCAAAAACAATGAGGGTCACCCTGAGACAAAGGGACCGAGCAACCCTCAAACTCGCACACCGCGAGTGGGGACTCCGGGGTCACATCCATCGGACCCACGCGCCCCCTAGGGGATTCCCAGGGTCCTGAGCGTTTACTTTAAGAGGACTCGCGCTCAGGTAGTCCCAGGCAGGGAGCTGCTAACCGGCGCCCAAAACTACCAATCGAACTTCTAAAGCTGTACCCCAGGGACGTGTACACTCACGGGGACCTAGCAGGGGGCGCCATCGAGAATAACCGTGACAGGGTTAGAACAAAGGAACGAATATGACAGAACCCCCCACCAGGCAAAAACAAAAAGAAAAACAAAACCCCGCAAGAGGACAGCGAACCCCAGGGAACAGAGCCGGCCGCTATGTCGGGAATACAAGCTGTGCAGCACCCTGCGCCCCTACCAGTGCAAACTGCCTCTTACCTGCCAGTAACAAGGGAGAACAGAACACCCAAGAGCCCAACAGGCGGCCGAAAAACCGAAAAAGGTAAAACGGACCAGCAGAGGCAGATCCCAAGGAGCCTGTGGAAGGTGGCCCCAAGCCCCAAGGGTAGTACTTACAGGGCACCTAGGGAAGGAAACCCTAGGCGCATGCAGCCCGAGTACCAAAATTACTCCTGGCTCTCGCACCCAGAAAACAAACACCACACGCAAGCACAGTGTTGTAGCGAACACCGGAGCCAGAGCACACGACCTTCGCCTATAGCATCAGCCTCAAGAACTGAGGGTGGGTAGCCGGCGCGGAGGGTCTGGGGCTCCCCCTTCCCCCTCCCGGGGAGGGGGGAGCTGCGCAGACAGCGGCGCGGCAGCGTGTGACGTCACACTAGTTTGCTAGTTTTTCTTTTGGGAGTTCTATCCACTAGTTCGGCTTTTGGTAGCAATTTTAACCAGAATAGGGGTTTGTTTTGGGGCGCTTACCTTTCTGGGTGCCTGTCCCGGTCGATGGCAGACATAGAATGCTTCCAACCACACGGGGGCTTCTATAGGCCATTGCTCCCCGTGCCTCTCTGAGGGGGCCCGGTTCTGGCCGTGGTTCCCGGTAGGCCTAAGAACTCCATACACATGACTGATGCCAAAGTCTGACATTAGCATATCAGCCTGGGATAGCTCCGGGGAGCCGACGGGGCTCCCCCCAGAAAAAAATATATATATATATATTATATATATAATATATATATATATATTATATATATATATATATATATATATATATATATATATATATATATATATATATATATATATATATATATGTTATTAAATATGACCGAAAAAGTAAGATTAATAATTCTAACACGAATTTTCTCAATTTTCCTTATGTTTCTTTTACTGATGACGGTAAATTAAAAATCAATTCTCCAAAATTCATTCTTTATTTCTAGTCTGACGCGACACTTGAGCGCGTTTCGTAAAACTTATTACATTTTCAAAGACTTTTAGTTTATCTACACAACTTATGCTTTATGAAACAAACATTGGCTATTATACCTGCATTTGGGTGAGGTGATGTAATACATTAGTGGAGTGAAACACAGAACATGGAAAACGGGGTATAGATTTATAGAAGTAGAAGTCGGGTCCCAATAGAACTGCAGAAGGCCTATTGGCCCATATTTCTTGATGCTTCTATATTGGAGCGGAGTCTTGAAGTGGGTAGAATATAGTTGTACGTTAATTGGCTGTTGATTGCTGGTGTTGACTTCTTGATGTGTAGTGCCTCGCAGATGTCAAGCCGCCTGTTATCACTGTATCTATCGATGATTTCTGTGTTGTTTGTTAAGATTTCTCTGGTGATGGTTTGGTTGTGGGAAGAGAGTATATGTTCCTTAATGGAGCCCTGTTGCTTATGCATTGTTAAACGCCTGGAAAGAGATGTTGTTGTCTTGCCTATATACTGAGTTTTTTGGGGCTTACAGTCCCCAAGAGGACATTTGAAGGCATAGACGACGTTTGTCTCTTTCAAAGCATTCTGCTTTGTGTCTGGAGAGTTTCTCATGAGTAGGTTGGCAGTTTTGTTGGTTTTATAGTAAATCGTAAGTTGTATCTTCTGATTTTTGTCTGTAGGGATAACATTTCTATTAACAATATCTTTCAGGACCCTTTCCTCCGTTTTATGAGCTGTGGAGAAGAAGTTCCTGTAAAATAGTCTAATAGGGGGTATAGGTGTTGTATTAGTTGTCTCTTCAGAGGTTGCATGGCGTTTTACTTTCCTTCTTATGATGTCTTCAATGAAACCATTGGAGAAGCCGTTGTTGACGAGGACCTGCCTTACCCTACAGAGTTCTTCGTCGACTTGCTTCCATTCTGAGCTGTGACTGAAACCACGTACAAAACTCAGGCAAATCATAACATAGAACGAAAAGGCAATGTAAAGGATCTGGGTGTACTCATGTCGGAAGACCTTACCTTTAAAGAACACAATAAAGTAGCCGTCACAACTGCAAGAAAAATGACAGGTTGGATAACAAGAACTTTTCACACTAGAGATGCTATACCGATGATGACACTTTTCAAAACGCTTGTGCTCTCTAGAGTGGAGTACTGCTGCACAATGACAGCCCCTTTCACTGCGGGTGAAATTGCTGACCTGGAGAGCGTGCAGAGATCCTTTACTGCTAGAATCCACTCGGTAAAACATCTAAACTATTGGGACCGACTAAAGAGCTTAAATCTGTATTCCCTTGAGCGCAGGCGGGAGAGATACATAATAATTTACACGTGGAAAATATTAGAGGGGCTGGTCCCAAACCTGCACACAGAAATAACATCACATGAGACCAGAAGACATGGCAGGATGTGCAGAATACCCCCGTTGAAAAGCAGAGGTGCAACTGGTACTCTGAGAGAGAACTCTATCAACATCAGAGGCCCGAGACTGTTCAACACGCTTCCACTACACATAAGGGACATAACTGGCAAACCCCTCACAGTGTTCAAGAGAGAACTGGATAAGCACCTCCAAAGGATACCTGATCATAAGGATACCTTTTCTATTTTGTTGATGTGCTTCTTAAGATATGGGCACCACACAACCGCTGCATATTCTAACTTTGGCCTAACAAAAGTGGTGAACAATTTCTTTAGTATTTCACCATCCATGTACAGTATTTAAAAGCAATTCTGAAGTTAGAAAGTGTAGCATAGGCTCCTCGCACAACGTTCTTTATGTATTCCTCAGGTGATACTTTTCTATCTAGAACCATCCGTAGATCTCTTTCTTTATCAGAATTTTTTAAGGATTTCTCACATAATTTATAGGTTGTGTGGGGGTCTATGTTCTCCTATTCCACATTCCATAACATGATATTTATTCACATTAAATTCCATTTGCCAAGTGGTTCTCCATATACTTATTTTGTCCAGGTCATCTTGAAGGGCATGACAATCATCTAAGTTTCTTGTTCTTCCTATTATCTTAGCATCATCAGCAAACATGTTCATATAAATCTGTATTCCATCTGGTATATTGTTTATGTAGACAATGAACATCCCCAGTGCAAGATCTGAGCCCTGTGGTACTCCACTTGTAACATTTCTCCAGTCTGATACATTGCCTCTGATTACTGCCCTCATTTTTCTATCAGTCAGAAAAGTTTTCATCCATGTTAGAAGCTTACCTGTCACCCCTCCAATATTTTCCAGTTTCCAGAACAACCTCTTACGTGTAACTCTATCAAAAGCCTTTTTTAGGTCCAGATAGATGCAGTCAACCAAACCATCTCTTTCCTGTAAAATCTCTGTTGCTCGATCATAGAAAATGAGTAAATTCGATACACCAGATCTTCCAGATCAAAAACCATTCTGTCTCTCTGATATTATATCATTTCTCTCCCAGTGTTCTACCCATTTAGTTTTTGTTATTTTTTCCAATATTTTGACTATTACACTTGTCAATGATACTGGTCTATAATTGAGTGGGTCTTCTCTGCTGTCACTTTTGTAGATTTGAACTATTGTGTGTGTGTGTTTGTGTGTGTAGTATGTGCATTAATTCAAGTAGAGTGGCTGTGTGTTATCTGTATCTGCAGTTGTAGAGAAACAATTTTTGTTTAATGAGGATATATATTTTATTCAGGTTTTCCTTATTTTCAGTTCACACTCAGGAAAATCAAAATAGGAAGATCAGTGAAGGAAAAGACAAGAATGTAGAGCAAGAGGATAAGTCCTTGAAAAAAATGAAGAAACACCGACTTTCTCAAGATACAACTGTGACAGGTAAGCAAAACTCATTCTTCATTATTCAATTTCCAAACAAAACTTGTACTCACCTAGTTGTGTTTGCAGGGGTTGAGGATTGGCTCTATGGTCCCGTGTCTCAACTGTCAGTCAACTGGTGTATATATTCTTGGGCCATTCCTCCAGTTTGTCCATTTTTAGTTATACATTTTAAAGATTTAAAAATTGTAAAGTAATATAAACTTAATGGTAATTTAAGTAATGAAAACTTAATGGGAACTTAAAGTAAAAATGAACTAGAATAATTAATAACAATGGATGACCAATAAAAGTAAAAAAGCAATTATGAAATCTATAAAACGAATAGCTTACTTACTATAATATTATAAGTACACTATAGTTTAATATTAAAGTTACACTAAAACACTAAAACAAAATGAGGTAGATTAAATAGAGATACACTCAGGTACACTGGATGATAAAGTTTATACTAGAGGACACAGGCAAAGCCAGTGTACTATGGAACAAGGAAGTAAAAAAAAAAAAAAAAGGAGACAATAATAAAGAAGACCCATTTTTTTTTAAGTTAAAAACTTTTGGAAGGAAAGGCAGAGGTAAAGTACACATTGGTAGTTAAATGAGGTTATAATTTGAATTCTGGTTATTCAGCAGCTATCCCACAGTCATTCAGGAGAATTGAGGTGAGCTTCAGTGGTTATAAAATATGTTTTTCCAGTGTCAGTCCCCCTAGCTATAATTTTACCGTCTCCCACAAAACAATGTTTAATTACAGGGGAATTTTTCCAGAAACGACGCAGTTTAAATAAGAGATTTTGTTTGAACCTGGTCAGACATTTATTCACATAAACATTTGATTTACTAGATACTGCAGATTTGAAAAGGTCTGACTTGCAGAAGCAGCTATCTAGTTTAACTCAAATTCTCCTGTTATTTATACCCTCCTGTTGATTTGATACCCACTCTATAAGCTGATTTGATGTCACTAGTTTTGATTGAATATTTTGATCATATCTTGGATATTTTGATCTTTGGGGAATATATTTCAATATTTGGATCATACCTTGGATCATTTGGTCTTGGGGGAAAGACCATCATGCATTCATTCATTAATTTATGATGGTCTTGGGAGAACTTTGTGAATGAATGAATGGAGGTTTTGGGGAGGCTTCAAGTGTGCTTTTTGGACCTGGAGAGTGTTTGGTTCCTGTCCCATCTCAAGTATATCTGATCATATATTCAAAGCTCTTTTTGTTATTTGGCAGTCTACCAGCTGTCAACTATTTGTTGTGATGTGTTTTGTTAATATATATTTTGTTTAGAATATACTGTATGGAAACCAGGGATACAAATATTGTATAGCTACAAATATGAAAAAAATTATTTTTAAATATAAAGTACTTGTTATATATTCTCAAATAATTATTATATAAGTGTGCAATGAATTGATGTGTGCTGTATTTGCAGAGCATCAAATCATGTAGATGGTAGGGCAAGTACCTTGAGGTGCTTCCGGGGCTTAGCGTCCCCGCGGCCCGGTCGTCGACCGGGCCTCCTGGTTGCTGGACTGATCAACCAGGCTGTTGGACGCGGCTGCTCGCAGCCTGACGTATGAGTCACAGCCTGGTTGATCAGGTATCCTTTGGAGGTGCTTATCCAGTTCTCTCTTGAACACTGTGAGGGGTTTGCCAGTTATGCCCATTATGTTTAGCGGAAGCGTTTTGAACAGTCTCGGGCCTCTGATGTTGATAGAGTTCTCTCTCAGAGTACCTGTTGCACCTCTATTTTTCAACGGGGGTATTCTGCACATCCTGCCATGTCTTCTGGTCTCATGTGATGTTATTTCTGTGTGCAGGTTTGGGACCAGCCCCTCTAATATTTTCCACGTGTAAATTATTATGTATCTCTCCCACCTGCGCTCAAGGGAGTACATATTTAGGTTCTTTAGTCGGTCCCAATAGTTTAGATATTTTACAGAGTTGATTCTAGCAGTAAAGGATTTCTGCACGCTCTCCAGGTCAGCAATTTCTCCAACTTTGAAAGGGGCTGTCATTGTGCAGCAGTACTCCACTCTAGAGAGCACAAGCGTTTTGAAAAGTATCATCATCAGTATAGCATCTCTAGTGTGAAAAGTTCTTGTTATCCAACCTGTCATTTTTTGTGCAGTTGTGACGGCTACTTTATTGTGTTCTTTAAAGGTAAGGTCTTCTGACATGAGTACACCCAGATCCTTTACATTGCCTTTTCGTTCTGTTATGATTTGCCTGAGTTTTCTTACGTGGTTTCCGTTTTTATATTTTCATTTTTTCCATAGCGCATGAGCTGGAACTTATCTTCGTTAAACACCATATTATTTTCTGTAGCCCATAGAAAGACCTGATCTACATCTGATTGGAAGTTTGCCGTGTCCTCTATGTTGCCTACTCTCATGAAGATCCTAGTGTCATCTGCAAAGGATGATACAGTGCTATAGGTTGTGTTCTTGTCTATGTCCAATATGAGGATGAGAAAAAGTACTGGAGCAAGCACAGTACCCTGGGGGACTGAGCTCTTCACGGTTGATGGGCTGGATTTTATTTTGTTAACTATTACACATTGGGTTCTGTTATTCAGGAAATTTTAGATGCATCTGCCTATTTTTCTGGTAATTCCTTTTGAACCCATTTTATGTGCAATAACACCATGGTCATTTATCAAAAGCTTTTGCGAAATCTATGTAAATTACATTAGCGTTTTGTTTGTCTTCCATAGCATCTAATGCCATATCATAGTGGTCCAGCAACTGCGACAGGCAAGAGCGCCCTGTTCTGAAACCATGTTGTCCGGGGTTATGGAGATGCTGTGATTCCATGTATTTTGTGAGCTTACTTCTTAGCACTCTCTCAAAATTTTTATGATGTGCGATGTTAACGCTATCGGTCTGTAATTTTTTGCCTCTGCCTTATTTCCTCCTTTATGAAGTGGTGCTATCTCTGCTGTTTTTAGTATATCAGGGATAATGCCAATATCTAGGCTTTGTCTCCACAGAATGTGGAGGGCCTGCAATAGTGTTTTTTTACAGTTCTTGATGAATATGGAGTTCCAATAATCCGGGCCTGGTGCAGAGTGCAAAAGCATACTGTTTATGGCTTCTTCACAATGCAGTGGGGATAGGGTGATGTCTGATATATGATTTGATGTTGGTATCATATCCATGAAAAATTCATTTGGTTTATCAATCTTTAGTTCGTTTAATGGCTCGCTGAAAACAGTCGTAATGCTTCCTCAGTAACTATCTCATTTCTTTGTTGTCATCGGTGAAAGTTCCATCTCCCTTTTGCAGGGTCCCGATACTAGATGTGGTTTTTGATCTTGATTTTGCATAGGAGAAAAAATATTTCTGATTTCTCTCTATTTCATTAATGGCCTTTTGCTGTCTTTGCCTCTCCTTGGTTTTGTATGATTCTTGTAGCTTGAGTTCAATTGTTTCTATTTCTCTACGTAACCTTCTTCGCCGTTCTTGAGATAGGGTGCGACTCTCAAGTTGTTCCGTGATTCGTTTTCTTCGCCTACATAGGGAATGACGTTCCCGTTCCAATCTGCATCTCTTTCTTTTTTTCTTAGGGGTATGCTGTTTGAACATATTTTTAGTGCTACTGAGCTTATTTTTTCCAGGCACTGGTTCAGATTTGCATTTTCTAGCTGTTCTTCCCAGTTTATTTCTGTGAAGTCCTGTTTATTTGCTCCCAGTTTATCTGTTTATTATTGAAGTTGAATTTGCTGAAATCTCCTCCACCTGGAATCTGGACTGGTTTTGAAGGTCTATTCCCCATGGTTGTCATAACTTCAATTAAGTTGTGATCTGAGTAACAGGTATTTGTAATCATTATGTTCCTGATCAATTCATCATTATTAGTGAAAATGAGGTCCAGCGTGTTCTCCTTCCTAGTTGGTTCTACTATTTGCTGGTTTAAGGCAAACCTGTCGCACATCCGTAGCAGGTCATTTGCATGTGCCTGTTCATTTAGACTACTTCCTGGTATTCTTTCTGATATTACTGTATTAGCCAGGTGCTTCCATTTCAGGTGCCGTAGGTTGAAATCGCCAAGCAGGATGATGTTCGGAGCTGGATTTGTGAGGTTTTCCAAGCTGTGTTCTACTTTCATTAGTTGGTCTTTAAACTGCTGAGGTTTGCCTCCGGTGACTTATATACAAGGACAATAAGTACATTTAGGATCTCTATTTTGATTATCTTATTGTTATCTTGAGATGATTTCGGGGCTTTTTAGTGTCCCCGCGGCCCGGTCTTCGACCAGGCCTCCACCCCCAGGAAGCAGCCCGTGACAGCTGACTAACACCCAGGTACCTATATGATTATCAGCACTTCCACCATATCATTGGAGGTGTTTAGCAGCTCAGTACAGAGGAGTGTGTCTTTGATGTAGAGGCTGACCCCACCCTGAAGCCGGTGTTTCCTATCACATCTGAAAAGATTGTACTCTGAGATCCATACTTCACCATCATGGTAGTCCTTTATGTGGGTTTCTGTTAGGGCTGCAAACACTTCATTTGCCTCATGAAGGAGACCATCTATAAAGTGAACTTTGTTGGATTTGCGTGTTTTTATACCCTGGATGTTGGCAAATATAAATGATGTTATCATGTTAGTGGAAGTGCTGGATGCCTTACTTCGTGTAAATATCTGAGGCTCTGGTAAGGAGGCCACTGTGTTTGCGTCCTCTCTAGCATTTGACCGAGTTGGTGGTAGAGTCTGGTCATTTTTAGCCATTTTTCTCCTCCTCCTCTTGCTAAAAAATTATCCCGGTCGATGGAGTAGTGGGTGTTTTCATAGTGGCGGTCTGTCGGTTTTATTCGCCTGGTACCTCTTATATGAAAAGCTGGACATTCAGCATTGAAGCACTCTTTCCTGTCCAAAGAGTTCTTGCAAATTTCTGGGTGAAAGAATTCACAGCTTTTTGGTACATTTACCTGTATTGAGGAGGTTTCTGCACGTTCTAGGGTGATCGTACTTACATGTTCCATTTGTTCTTCCCGATATCCCATGTTTACAGGTTGGCCATTTGTAATACCAACAGATTTTGGGGCCTTGTTTTGTTTGTGTCCCTTTGCCAGGGACCGCACTCTGCTGCGGCGTCCCCGACACTGTGCTTTGCTCTGGGGCCTGCGACACCGCGCTTTGCTCCAGCGCCATTGACACCGCGCTCTGCTCAGGCGTCCCAACTCCGCGCTTTGCCCAGGCGTGCCCGACTCTGCACTCTGCTCAGGCATCCCAGACTCCCCGCTCTGCTCAGGCGTCCCTCGATTCCCCACTCTGCTCCAGCGCCGCTGC
>WNGS01122702.1:0-11610 GCA_020271785.1 Procambarus virginalis
ACTTCAAGACCCCGCTCCAATATAGAAGCATCAAGAAATATGGGCCAATAGGCCTTCCGCAGTTACTTCCGTCATACCTTCAATTTACCCAGTTAATATCCAGTTATATCCATTGTTTTCGTGTTCTGTCCTTGTTGAAAGTTTTGTTCACCTCATTAAAAACTGTTGTAACATATCACCTCACCCAAAACGCGGGTATAAAATGAAAGATGAAAGCTGTTTAAATCATAGCATAGTAAAGAACTGTTTAGTGCTTTCAGGTTATAGTTGTGTGTGAAAACTAAAAGTCTTTGAAAATGTAATTAGTTATTACGAAATGCGTTCAAGTGTCGCGTCAGACTAAGAAATAAAGAATGAATTTTGGAGAATTGATTTTTCATTTACCGTCATCAGTAAAAACAAACATAAGGAAAATTGAGAAAATTCGTGTTAGAATTATTAATCTTACTTTTTCGGTCATATTTAATAACATATGTCTACAGGAAAGACTGCTACCAAAATATATATTATATATATATATATATATATATATATATATATATATATATATTATATATATATATATATATATATATATAATATATATAATTATATATGCCTGCCACATATAGGATAATATTATACTGCAGCTTTACTGCTATGGTCATACATTTCAAATACAATTTTACAACAATTTGCATCTTAACTCGACGTCATTCAAGAAATATATATATATATGTAGATATATATTATAATAATATATATATATATATATATATATATATATATATTATAATAATATATATATAGGGGGGTACCACTCTGGTGCAATTATAGGGACCCACAGCCTCAGGAAGGGACATATTATATATATATATATAATATATATATTATATATATTTATATATATAATATATATATATATATATATATAATATATGTCGTACCTAGTAGCCAGAACGCTCTTCTCAGCCTACTATGCAAGGTCCGATTTGCCTAATAAGCCAAGTTTGCCTGAATAAATATATTTTCTCTATTTTTTTTCCTATGAAATGATAAAGCTACCCATTTCATATGTATGAGGTCAATTTTATTTTATTGGAGTTAAATTAACGTAGATATATGACCGAACCTAACCAACCCTACCTAACCTATCTTTATAGGTTAGGTTAGGTAGCCGAAAAAGTTGGGTTAGGTTAGGTTAGGTAGGTTAGGAAGTGGGAAAAAACATTAATTCATGAAAACTTGGCTTATTAGGCAAATCGGGCCTTGCATAGTAGGCTGAGAAGTGCGTTCTGGCTACTAGGTACGACATATATATATATATATATATATATATATATATATATTATATATATATATATATATATATATATATACATATATACATACATATACATAACTGAAAACTCACACCCCAGAAGTGACTCGAACCCATACTGCCAGGAGCACTCTGCTGGCATACAGAATTCCTTAACTGCTCGACCAACACGACCGGACAAAAGAGGATGGTAGCCGAGGCTATTTCCATCCCCCCGCCGGCACTCGGTTGGTAATCTTGGGCATGGTATTTTATCAAATCACCTTATTCTTTGGGGCACCCGTGAGGAACACAAATGCGAACAAGCAGCACATGCTGCTTGTCATTGCATTTGGAAACATTGAAATGGAATCGTAACATATTTAGTATAGCATGTGTTGCTCACGTGCAACAGATGGCGCTGTTTTTCAAAAGAAACGCATGTTTTTACCTGTCACACGTGTGTCATCTATATAGTAGGTATATAAAAGCACGCACCTATTTGAATGCAACGTTGTGTCAAAATTTCAAAGCAATCGGTGAAGAACTTTTGGAGATTACAGCGTGTATTGCTCTTACGTCCAACAGATAGAGATGTCTTTAAAAAAAAACGCATGCGTTTTTTTATGTCACAGGCGAGACATGTATATAGTTGGTATATAAAAACATGCACCTATTCGAATGCAACGTTGTGTCAACAACTTCAAAGCAATCGGTAAATAGGTTTCAATGATTTCCCCTCACATGAAAAACACAGGAAAAACTGTTTTGTTTTTTTTTTAAACGTGTTTTTTCTCTCACAGACCTGACATCTACATAAAATGTATATAAAAAATTAAAAATTTGAACACACGAACATTTCCATTTTTTTATATAGATTTTGATAGCAGTCTTTCTTCTAAACGTGTGTTGTTGAATATGACCGAAAGGGTAAGATTAATGATTCTAACACGAATATTCTCAATATTTCTTACATTTTTCTTTACTGTCGGGGGTAATTGACTCTCCAAAGTTCCTTTTCTCATTTTTATTTATGGTCTGACGGCTAAAAGCGTTTCGCAAGGACTTTTCATAGTTTCAAAGACAGGTTTTTACGCACATCATTTCATGCGTATATTCGTTTTTGGGTGAGGTGATATGACAAATATTTTTGAGTGAACTGACAAAAGACAGAACACGAAACAATGGTTATATTGAATATTTGGTGCCTCTATACTGCTCTTGCTGCTTCTATGTTGGTTCGGGGTTTTGAAGTGGGCAGAATATAGTTGTGTTAATTGGCTGTGATTGCTGGTGTTGACTTTTTGATGTGTATTGCCTCGCTGATTTCGAGTCTCCTGCTATCGCTGTATCTATCGATGATTTCTGTGTTGCTTGTTAAGATTTCTCCGGTGATGGTCTTGTTGTGAGAGGAGATTATACGGCCCTTGATGGAGCACTGTGTTTGTGCATTCAAAATACATCTTCAGAAGAAATATTCCTTCTGAAGATGTATTATTAAAATACGAAAGTACTTACGGAAATTCCTGTTTCAATTCTTCCTCTGTGGTCTTACACTGCCATATATATTGTGTATATATATAATGTCTGACGCCTGAACGCGTTTCGCAATTCGTATCACATTTTCAGACTTAATTTACACACAAATTCTTCGTACCTATACTCTATTGGATGAGGTGATATGGTACAAAAGTTTTGGGTGAGGAAACAAACAAGACAGAAAACGAAACAATAGGTATAAGTGGATAAGTGAACACATGAATTGAAGTAACTGCAGAAAGTCTATTGGCCCATACTTCCTCTTGCTGCTTCCATATTGGTTCGGGGTCTTGAAGTAGGTAGAATATAGTTGTGCATTAATTGGCTGTTGATTGGTGGTGTTGAATTTTTTATGTGTAATGCCTCGCTGATGTCAAGCCGCCTGCTATCGCCGTACCTATCGATGATTTCTGTGTTGTTTGTTAAGATTTCTCTGGTGATGGTCTGGTTGTGAGAAGAGATTATGTGTTCCTCGATGGCTCCCTGTTGCTTGTGCATTGTTAGTCGCCTAGAAAGAGACGTTGTTGTCTTGCCTATATACTGAGTTCTTTGAGGCTTACAGTCTCCAAGTGGGTATTTAAAGGCATAGACGACGTTNATTCTAACACGAATTTTCTCAATATTTCTTATGTTTTTCTTCACTGTCGGTGGTAATAACAATAACTGTTCTCCAAAATTCATTTTTTAATTGTCTGACGCCTGAACGCGTTTCGTAATTCGTATTACATTTTCAAAGACTTAATTTACACACAAATTCTTCGTACTTATACTCTATTGGATGAGGTGATATGGTACAAAAGTTTTGGGTGAGGTGACAAACACAAGACAGAACACGAAACAATGGGTATAAATTGGATAAGTGAACATATGAATGGAAGTAACTGCAGAAGGTCTATTGGCCCATACTTCCTCTTGCTGCTTCCATATTGGTTCGGGGTCTTGAAGTAGGTAGAATATAGTTGTGCATTAATTGGCTGTTGATTGGTGGTGTTGAATTTTTTATGTGTAATGCCTCGCTGATGTCAAGCCGCCTGCTATCGCCGTACCTATCGATGATTTCTGTGTTGTTTGTTAAGATTTCTCTGGTGATGGTCTGGTTGTGGGAAGAGATTATATGTTCCTTAATGGAGCCCTGTTGCTTATGCATTGTTAGTCGCCTGGAAAGAGATGTTGTTGTCTTGCCTATATACTGAGTTCTTTGGGGCTTACAGTCCCCCAAGTGGGCATTTAAAGGCATAGACGACGTTGGTCTCTTTAGGTTGGCCGTTTTTTTGGTTTTATAGTAAATCGTCAATTGTATCTTCTGATTTTTGTCTGTAGGGATAACGTTCCTATTAACAATATCTTTCAGGACCCTTTCCTCCATTTTATGAGCTATGGAAAAGAAGTTCCTGTAAAATAGTCTAATAGGAGGTACAGGTGTTGTGTTTGTTGTCTCTTCAGAGGTTGCATGGTGTTTCACCTTCCTTTTTATGATGTCTTCAACGAAACCATTGGAGAAGCCGTTGTTGACTAGGACCTGCCTTACCCTACAGAGTTCTTCATCGACTTGCTTCCATCCTGAGCTGTGGCTGAGAGCACGGTCGACATAAGCGTTAACAACACTCCTCTTGTACCTGTCTGGGCAGTCACTGTTGGCATTGAGGCACATTCCTATGTTTGTTTCCTTAGTGTAGACTGCAGTGTGGAAACCTCCGCTCCTTTCCATGACTGTTACATCTAGAAAGGGCAGCTTCCCATCCTTCTCCATCTCGTAAATGAAACGCAACACAGAATTCCGCTCGAATGCCTCCTTCAGCTCCTGCAGACGTCTGACATCAGGTACCTGTGTAAAAATGTCGTCAGCATACCTGCAGTATATGGCAGGTTTCAAATTCATGTCAACTAAGACCTTCTGTTCGATGGTAACCATGTAGAAGTTCGCAAGCAGGACACCTAGGGGAGAACCCATGGCGACCCCATCTACTTGCTTATACATGTGGGTCGTCCCCATCTACTTGCTTATACATGTGGGTCGACCCCATCTACTTGCTTGTACATGTGGGTCGACCCCATCTACTTGCTTATACATGTGGGTCGACCCCATCTACTTGCTTATACATGTGGGTCGACCCCATCTACTTGCTTATACATGTGGGTCGACCCCATCTATTTGCTTATACATGTGGGTCGACCCCATCTATTTGCTTATACATGTGCCCATCTGGGCACATGTATAAACTTACTTGAATATGAAACAGCCGACACCTGTGCAGGGTACGAACATTTCCCATCGTCTCGACGACTCAAGTGTGTATCCAGATTGCACCGATGTCAACTTGTCTCCTTTCAATATAAATAGTCTGCTCTTGTTCACCTTATCTATTCTCGTCAGTACCTTGAATGTAGTGATCATATCCCATCTGTTTCTTCTCTGCTATAAAGATGTGAGGTTTATTTCCTTTTAACTGTTCTCATAGCTGAGTTCATTCAATTCTATCACTAATACTTATATGAATCTCTACTTTCTTAAGTTTCCTTTTGTTTCACAAGGTGCGGGTTACACACCAGTGCTGCATACTCTAGTAATGGTCTCATATAAGCAGTGTATATGGACTTCAAGGCTTTCCCTTGCTCTCGTTCCTGTTTTCATTACCTTACACTTATTTGTATTGAATTTCGGCAGTTTTGAATGAGATTTTTAATGTTTCATATTGCCATAAAATGCAATAAAATTAAGAACACAATAATTATGTTACTTTCTGTTTATATTTTGTGTGTGTGGATAGGCAGGCAGGAGGGTTACTGTGTGTGGATAGTCAGGCAGGAGGGTTACTGTGTGTGGATAGGCAGGCAGGAGGGTTACTGTGTGTGGATAGGCAGGCAGGAGGGTTACTGTGTGTGGATAGGCAGGCAGGAGGGTTACTGTGTGTGGATAGGCAGGCAGGAGGGTTACTGTGTGTGGATAGGCAGGCAGGAGGGTTACTGTGTGTGGATAGGCAGGCAGGAGGGTTACTGTGTGTGGGTAGGCAGGCAGGAGGGTTACTGTGTGTGGATAGGCAGGCAGGAGGGTTACTGTGTGTGGATAGGCAGGCAGGAGGGTTACTGTGTGTGGGTAGGCAGGCAGGAGGGTTACTGTGTGTGGATAGGCAGGCAGGAGGGTTACTGTGTGTGGATAGGCAGGCAGGAGGGTTACTGTGTGTGGATAGGCAGGCAGGAGGGTTACTGTGTGTGGATAGGCAGGCAGGAGGGTTACTGTGTGTGGATAGGCAGGCAGGAGGGTTACTGTGTGTGGATAGGCAGGCAGGAGGGTTACTGTGTGTGGATAGGCAGGCAGGAGGGTTACTGTGTGTGGATAGGCAGGCAGGAGGGTTACTCAGTGGACAAAATAATGAAGTTTTTGCGAGGCAGAATCACGTATAACAATTGTGGTTTACGGCTCATGCTATGTGATATGAAAAATTGATTTACAGGTTTATATATAAACTTTATATATAAAGGTAGTATTTTTCCTTCTAAACTTATGTAAATATGATCTTTATATTGTGTATTACTTAATAAAGAAAAAAATTCAGCAGCCACTTCTGTCCACTTCCGAAGTTTGTTAAGATCTTATTGCAACATCCAGCTGGTTGACAGAATTCGTAAGTCCATAGAAGATTTCCCCTTAGATATCATGGCAGGCAGCAGAAGCACTGTGTAGTGCTTCTTGTTATAGTATTTAGTTCTTTGGAAAAGAGAGACCCTCCATACTGTTGGAAAAAAGGACTAACTAAAGAAACTTCCCTAATTGTTTCCTTAGGTCTGTCCTCACTGTCGCTTTGGTAAGTCTTTCCTATGGGGATGTCAGTTCTGTTAGTTATCTTAGCTGTAGTGGCAAATCTTATTCCAGCTTAAAAACTACCCAACAGCATTTATTTAGTACTTCACATAATCACTCTCTATGTGTTCCCCCTCTCTTGTGTGTAACTTGATCGCCTACTTGTTCAGACACCGTCTCCTGATGTGGCTATTGAGCACTGTAAGCTTATTCTAGGCCTTGGATGGTATGTCATTCTTGTACTGCTTCTCAACCACTCTTCGAATTTCTGTGTACTCATCCTTTGTTCTTTTGTGTACATTGTGATTTACATCTGTGTTTCTGCCATGCTCTATTGCTTCTCCTCGTTGCTTTCAGACTACCTGACAAACCCTGTGCCCACACACTTCTTGGCTCCCCTATTTCTCCAACTCGTCTCCAACCCAACCTCAGTGATGGGATGGGTGACTCTTTCTCCATCTTCTCTGAGTTTGCTCGTTACGTTATCATGTCCCGTGCTGAATTTCTCTTCTGTTTTCTCTTCTCTGTTGTTGAGTTCTCTTTCCCGTGCTACTCTTCCTCCACCCCCTCCCCTCTCGCCAGTAATTCTCCGACCCTCTGGTCTTCTCCTTTATGATACTCTAGCCTTATGCTCTCTCCCCGTTTACCTCTTTATATGGACTTCATTGTCACTTTATATATTCAAAGATTAAAACACAAGCGTAACTGGCGCCTATTAGCATATCATGGTCAATGTTCCCAATGTCCCTCTCATTCTGTGTGAATACCAGATCAAGCCTAGCTGGTTGATCACTTCATATCGATTCATCCCTGACATGTTGCATCAGGAAGTTCCTTTCTACCACTTCTGTAATCTTTTCTCTCCACGAGTTCCCCCCCCCATACACCCCCCCCCAAACTTGGAATCATTTTTTCCAGTCAATTTGGCAATGACTAAAGTTTCCCATTATTTGCAGCTTTTCCCTCAGTAACGGGAGACTTACATCATGACGAAATTGACTGGAAAACAATAGAGGAATAGAGGTAATGGAAAGCTAAGCTTGTAGAAGTAGTATTCAGGAACTGCCTAATGCAACAAGATTTATCTCCCAACGACTTCCTTAATCTTACCATTCATAATATAAGTACTTTTTTCGCATCTCTACTTCATTTGTACTTCAGTTGTGTGTCCATAATATATATATATATATATATATATATATATATATATATATATATGTGTGTGTGTGTGTGTGTGTGTGTGTGTGTGTGTGTGTGTGTGTGTGTGTGTGTGTGTGTGTGTGTGTGTGTGTGTGTGTGTGTGTGTGTGTGTCCCCTTCAATCTAGTTCCCTCGTCTGGATGAGCCCCTGTCCTGTCCACCTTGTCCCCCCCCCCCCCTCAGTATATCTGTGTTTACATTGCGAGTGTTAGAGTTTGAAGAGTAAGAGGAACATTACTTGTGGAGGTGTGGCCGGTGTTTACCTTCACCAAGTGCCCCCGGCCACCAAGTGCCCCCGGCCACCACCAACAACACTGTAGATCAGCCTGCATGATTACTGCTGTCTCTACTGGCAGTTCCAAAGGTGGGCGGAAATAGCCAACGTTACGGAAATATTATATATGATACAAGGAGAACAATTTCTCGCTTAAGGTCTTTATATAATGTAATTATAGAGGACATTAAAACCCCTATGGCAAAACTCCCCATCATTCTGTATTCAATACGTCATCCTGTAATTTTATCACACTATTAAGGCATTAATATCCATATCTCGCCTACGGTATCTGTGTATGGGGATCTACAACCCAAAATACCCTTCACCCCATAATTACTAAACATAATTTTGGAATCCCAAACAGCTTTCTGCACTCTTAACTCCATGAATATATTTAAATCAACTCACTTCATGCACTCTCATGAGTACTACTCTATATCATTAAAACTGATGAACAACACTAATTCTGACTTCAAACGCTTCCTCGAGGGCAGTAACACAACCCTTGGGAGTCACACACTAAACACATATATCATATTCTAGGAGTGCGACTCAACCAAAGCAAAATGCCATGCAAATTAAGGGCACCAAATTGTGGAATGAAACTGAAGGCTATATTTCTCTCAACCAGTGTAGAGAGACACTATAGGAATACTTAATTAATATCACGTAATAAGTCTCACATTTTTTCATCTTCAATCAATCAACTTGTATTTTGCTGTTACTGTGAACAATTAATACTGTTTCTGTACTGTAACTAAAGCTATAACTTCTACAACAAAACAGCATATGCCTTTCACTTTATTTATTTATTTATTTATCTATAGACAAGAAGGTATATTGGGTTTGTGAGAGTACATAACATTGGTCTTCTTACATTCTTGCAAAGCCACAAACACACACACAGTGTTTCGGGCAGGTCATTAATCTAATAGATAAGGTAAGATTATTAATAGGCACAGTGTAGCAAAATTTGAGTTCGACGTAATAACTACGATATATATTGATGGCAATGATTACACATGAAGTTGCATGGCTTAGGTACTAATTTTGGGGAGTGGGTAGCACAAGATACATTGTGAGTTTGAAGCACTAGGTAGGAAACGATGAGGATGAAATTAAGTACTTTTTTGTTTTACTTTTGAATAAGGCATAGATTGGACAACTTATTAATTCGTTAGGAAGCGAGTTCCATAGACTAGGTCACTTTATTTGCATGGAGTGTTTGCACGAATTTAGTTTGGAGAGATCAAAGAGATATATATTTCTTGTGTGGTGCTCATGGGTTCTATTACATCTGTCAAGTTAATTAATTAATTGGTATATACAAGAGTTTTTATATTCTTGTAAAGCCACTAGTACGCGTAGCGTTTCGGGCAGGTCCTTAACCCTAATTCCCCGGAATACGACCCCGCCGAATCGTTTAACATCCAGGTACCCATTCACTGCTGGGTGAACAGAGGCTACAGTTAAGGACTGGCGCCCGGTCAATCCTCCCCGGCCAGGATGAAGTAAGAGTTTCTGATCAGGATTAGCATTTAGGAACAAGGTTTTGTACATGTAAATAGCACAAGAGAATGTGTGGAGTGGATGTGTGTTCAGCATGTTTAGGAATTTAAACAGGGGAGCAGTATGTTGTCTGAAAACAGAGTTTGTTTTTGTTCTGATAACAGATTTTTTGCTGGGTTATGATGGGCTTGAAGTAATTTGCAGCAGTTCAACCTTATGCACAGATACCATATGTAAGATAGGAATAGATTAGCGAATAGTATAATGAGAGGAGAGCAGAGTGGGGGAACATAATATCTGATTTTAGAGAGTATATCGACAGTTTTTTATACTTTTTTGGCTGTGTGTTGTATGTGGATCTGAAATCTAGTCTCATGTCTGTGTGTAGGTCAAGGAACTTTACATTATTTGTATTGCTAATGTTAACATTGTCTATTTGAACTCGAATTTGGATTGGTGATTTACTTCCAAATAAAATGTAGTAGGTATTTTCTATGTTTAATGTGAGTTTGTTGATTGACATCCGTGAGTGGACCTTTTTTAATTCATTTACAATATTATTTAGTGTGTGTGTGTGGGTTGGGGTCTGAATAGATGAAGGTAGTATCGTCAGCAAATAGTATAAGCTTATACTTATACTATAAGAAATAGGAGAGGTTCTAGGATGCCCTGTGGCACTCCTACGGCTAATGATAGGGTAAGGGAGGTTACGTCATTGGTGTCTGTCACTAATATAGGATCTAATATAGTTCAGGGCAAGGCCTCGGATTCCATTGTGGTAAAGGTTAAGTAAGAAGTAATTGTGGTTTATAGTATGAAAGGCCTTTTTCGGGTAAATCAAGAGGCCAATTGGGAACTTTTTTTTTGTCATGGGCTGTGTAGATTATATTAAGCAGACTAATAATGGCATCATTGGTACTTTTTGGGGAACGAAAGCCAAACTGTCAGGGACTTAATATGTTGAATTTTACAAGGTAGGAATAGAGCTGTTGTAAATACTTTAATGTTTTTCAAATATTTTTTCATAGTATCAGTAGATTTTATATTGGTCTGTAATTTTTTGTCAGCCGCATCGCCTATTATATGAACTGGCGTTACTCTTGCTTCTTTAAGGTTATCGGGAAACGTATAACTCTCTAGAGATGTTGAACAGCAGAGCCATGGGTAGTACAAGGGCATGAACGGCACCTTGTATACCATAGATGGTATTTCACTAGTGTTCCAGTTTGGTTTTTATGAGTGAATGATGGACATAACATGTGTCGGGCTGACTGGTGAAAGGAGAAGAGTGTGTTAGGATACTGCAGTGGGATATTTAGTAACATGTGTCTGGGTCTCTGGGATTTTCTGGCAAGATTAGCAACAAATTATGAAAAGAAGTTTATAAAATTCAGTTGACATTTCAAAGCGTTGAAAGTGTATAACCATCCTTAGAGAGTTTTATCTGCTTGTTACGTAATGTTTAGATCCTAGGATGTTAGATATGGCTTCCCATGTGCTTTTCATGTTTCCTTTTGCTTCTTTGAATCTTCTCTCATAATAGGAAAGTTTCGCTCTTATTATTATACTGCTTGAAAGTTTTTGGTGTTTGGATTTGTGGCTGGATTATTGAACATTGGCTTTGTTGATGAGGACGGGTTGCTTCTTGAGTGGTATGAACTGTCTCTGTTGGTGAATGAGTGCAGCCTGTCTCATAAAGTTTCCCAACGTCAAGAAAACGGTCAATTTAAAGTGTCCTCTCCTAACCTATCAGAGGACCCAAAACAGAAAACGGGACAGTACGTCACTTTCGTGAGCCGCTTCTATTTATTAGTACGACAAATTTTGGCCTTAGTAACGCGTACGATCGAAATGCGACGCTTGGTAAGAGGACAGCTTGGTGAGTATCACCTAGTTGTGCTTGCGGGGGTGAGCTTTGCTTTTGGTCCCGCCTCTCAACTGTCAACCAACTGGTGTACAGGGTCATGAGCCACTGGGCTCTATCATATCTACATTTATATCTACATAC
>WNGS01122705.1:0-10915 GCA_020271785.1 Procambarus virginalis
TTCCGTTTTCTATTTGAGTCGTCCGGCGTGCGCGCAGAGGTTATGAGAGGACACTTTAAATTAACGTTTTTCATAACGTTTTGAAACTTTATGAGAATTTCCTGCCCACCTAACCTATCAGAGGACCTTAACTACTGTGTTGAAAAAAAAAATCTAAATTTATTTTCATATTTTTTTCATTTTCAAATACGTCCAAATTCGGCCATACGACAAACGGCCAAATGCGACGTTCTTTTTAAGAGGACAGGTGAGCTGGTAAGTCCTCCCGTCCCTGGACCCTACCCTGGCTGCTGGTAAGTCCTCAGGGTGTCCTCAGGGGCAGCTGCCCAGGCCAGGGCACCATCATGGAGAACAGTGGTGGCTGGGTACACGAAGGTGAGAGTGGAGGTAAGTGTGCTTCAGAGGCACGTTAGAGCGGTTGTGGGTCGGGTGCTTCACTGCCCGCGTCATCGGTGCTTCATTATGCACGTCATCGGTGCTTCACTGCCCGCGTCACCAAGATACACAATGTTCTCACAAAACTAATGGCTTGCCATCTGCTCCAGAGGGCCAATGAACGCTGGTTAGTGTGTGGGTATATACGGCATAAGTTCATTGAGAGAAAACACGTTAACTATGATGTAACAAATAGATGTGAATATATGGTCTGTAAATGTAAATTCAGGCGATTTTTTAGCTAGAAATGATCGTCACCTCTCTATACAATTTACTATAGACACAAATTGATAAATGTTTGCCATTTTTAGACATACTATAGATAGGGAAAATTTTTCATTAAAGTTCAGTGTTTACAGATAGCCTACGAATAATTTATCTTTGTTCATTATTTCTCAGGACATAGATACAATGTGAAACAAATTTTTTCCTCTATGTATCTAAGAGCTCTTCAGGTTGTTAGTCCAGAATTCTTAGATGAAGAGTTTAAGAATAATAATTTTTATTGGTTAGCTTTGTTATCCACTGAGTTTTTAGGAAGTTTGCTGCAGCAAAGGACATCGTACATATTATAATAATATATGTAGTGAAAACATTCGGCCAAAAAAGGTTGTTTACCATATTTTTCTGGGTTCGAAAACATTGCCAAGGCCTTGAAAGTTTTATATACATGTATTATTTACTTACGAAAATACTGTTGGAAAATTATTAGTTAGATGCAATCTTCGTAATAATAATTTTCATATACAAAATACCTCGCTAAGACTGTAATAGGTTCTATGTGGGACAAACATCCAAAGATTTTAAATTTAGAATTTCGCAACATAAATACTCTGTAAGACATGGCCAATTGTCTAATGCTTTGCTTGTTCATTTGTCAGAAAGTTCTCACCAAACTGATTGGGAGATGGCTTCTTCAACAACGAATTGTAAACCATTTTCAATAGAAACATCATTGAATCTGCTTTAATACAGATAACAAAATCATGTAATTTGAACATTAGTAGTGGTCTGTATATTTGAAGTTGAAGTACTCTTAATTAATTAACCAACCAATAGCTAGAATGACGAGCTTGGGAGCTGAAGCTCGACTGTAAGTACATCTAGGTTCGTACACACATACCGGTTCTTCGTCAAGGGGCATTCCACCTTCGATACAATTTATGAAGTCCGGCGATCTTGATAACGGATCCCAACTGGACACGCGGGGTTGTTTCTGGTAAGTACCGGATGTCTTGACGGTGAGCGGGAACCGGTTTATTCGTGAGTATTGACGTCTAAGGTGGCCATAGGCGTGTGTGCGTGGCGAGCGCTCCCAGTACCTGCGTATACATATACATAGGAGTGTATTAATGTTTGCTTGTATGATATTTTTCTTATTCTCGAGGATGTGTGCGTATATATATACCTGCACATGAGTACATATGAGTGTAAGTATGTATGCAAGCATGTTTTTCTATACTTGTGCCTAAAGAATCGAGTTGTTAGCTCTTGAACCCGCCTTTCCAACCACCACCGGAAGTCTAGTACAATGACTACCGACATTATTCTCATCGTATCCACCAGAACAACTACTGGCCAACAACTGTCTTAACTCCCAGGTACTTACTTACTACTAAGTAAACAGAAGCATCAGGAGACAGAAAAACGTTGCCCAAACGCTTATATCCTGCCACGAGGATCGCACACCACGATCCTCCCGTGTAAGGGTCGTGGTGAGGGACGCCTTAACCCACTACGCCACGGGACCCTGCCATGATGTGTGTTCGTATGTGTGTGTCTTCGTGAGCCTGTGTTCGTATTTGTGTGTTCGTGACAGGCCTAGCCAAGCCTTTCCTTGTGGGTGTTTTGTGGCAATGTGTCTGCACTCGCCTAGTTGTGCTTGTGGAGGTTGAGCTTCGGCTCTTTTGTCCCGCCTTTCAACTGTCAGTCAACTGGTGTACAGATTCCTGAGCCTAATTGGTTCTATCGTTTCTACATTTGAAACTGTGTATGGCGTCTACCTCCACCACATCACTATCTAAACCATTCCAATTGTTAACTAGTCTGACACTAAAAAAGTTATCTCTGTTGCTCATTTGGGTAGTCTATTAGGTTCTATACAAGGTTCACACCTGTATCCTTTAGTGCATGTACCTGAATCCTTAGTGTATGTGCTGAATAAATTGTCTATATCTACTCTGAGAATCTTAGGTTTGGTGATCATGTCTTCCCTAACTCTCCTTTCATCTAGTGACGAGGTTTTTTCCGTAGTCTCTCCTTATGGTTGGGCACCATTACTTTTCCCCGTCCTATCTCACATCCTTATCCAGACCCCTTTCAAGTGCTGTATATTATAATATATTATATTATATATTATATATATAATATATATATATATATATATATAATATATAAATTTTGGGACGGGAAAGTGTTGGAGTGTTGATGTTCGGCAGTCCTCCAATGGCAGGTGTCAATGCCTGGTCACACTTACAAAAAAATGATAGGCTGCTTGCCTGTTGTCTGTGGTAAGTTAGAGGGAGGAACACGTAAAACATAAAGTATGAACAATGAAACTTTAATATATATACTTTAAACATAAATGAAAATAAAGACAAATCTCGGGTAAATGACTAATGCAAAAATGTGGCAAAGATAAATACAAAAAAAATAGATTAAATAATATAATGTGAAATGGTGCCGAGAATATTGGCTATGGCTGAGACCTCCCTTAGTATACAAAAGCCAGAGAGCTTAGTATTCCAGAGAGAGATGTCAACTCTAAGACCACAAAGAATACTCCGAAGTTGATAGCTGGTCAGGCTCAGACGTCGACTCGGGTAGAGGGCGCTGAGATGCAGTGTGCAGGTGCGCGGTCGGAGAGTCACCAATCAGGAGCAGGCAAGCTGGGATGGGTAGTTGCCTGGTTGAAGACGGGTGGCGAGCCGGCGTGAAGGGGGCTGAAGGGGGTTTCAGGATACGTTTTGCCTCCTGGTCAAAACGTTTTGTGCTACTGGTGACGTATCTTGAATGTAGCATCTTGTACTTGTAGAATTGACGTAACTTTAAGTAGGAAAGAGCAGGCTCAATCTCTGTTGAAAGAGATTATCGTCACAATATATATATTCCTCTATTCCGCTTCTGACTAAGTTCCGCACCTCTTGTCTGTAGCTCTTTTTGTATATTGGGGCTTGATTAGCTGCCTTCCATATTTCCGGTAGGTCTCCAGTGTCTTATGCGTGTGGTGACCATTGAGAGTGGCAAGCAAAGGGCTTCAGTATTCTTTTTAGTATCCATGAAGATATTCTGGTCTAACAGCCCTTCTGACGTCTTTATCCATCAGATACTTCATTATGTCATCTCTGGTAACTTCGAACCTTTCCAAAGCTGCCGGGTTTATTGTCACGTCTCTTAGTTCAGAGACTTCTCGTTCTGTTGTGAACCTGGATCCCTTGTTAAATTCGCACATCTTTTCATTCTCTGTGTACCAGTCCTCACCCGTTCTCAGTTTCATCACCTGTTTCTTTCACGTTTTCTTTCCTTGTGATGTTGCTGTGGAGCAGTTTTGGGTCTGTCTTGGCTTTATTTGCTATGTCATTCTCGGTGTGTCTGCATTTGTATTATTATCTTTGTTTGTATGTCAGTGTGCAGTCACCCTGCAGTTGGGATCAAGGTAAATGTACTGTACTGTTTGACACACACGTGGCGCCCACTGGAGTGTGTCACCCGTGTCACCCTAGGGCGTTGACAACACTGCCAGCAAGTGTGAGGACGCCGCGCGACACTGCCAGCAAGTGTGAGGACGCTGCGCGTTAGTGTGCTCACTCTAACTTATCATTACTAGTGTGGTGGGCGGAGGAGTCACTTACAATGTTCAGATGGTGGAGGTCAACCAGCGGTAAATGTAGCACTTGTAAAGTAACCGTCAGTAACTGTGTGTGTTAAGTGTCACGTATTCATTAGCATCTGTCGTAGATATATAGTGTTAAGTGTAAAATAACTGGCCATTAGTGTTTGTAGTAACTCTTAAGGTAGTTATTAATTTGGTTTATCACTCTAAAGTACCTGTTGAACACACAACTGCCCTTACTGTAAGTGTAATTTTCTAATAATTTATCTAATAACTGTAGCAAGTGTGAGAGTTGGGGGGGGGTACTTCAGTGTGGGAGTGACTGTAGTGTGGGAGTGACTGTAGTGTGGGAGTGACTGTAGTGTGGGAGTGACTGTAGTATTCATCTCTCCTGCAGGATACATGGACGCACACGGGAGGTTCCATCCGCAACTACAGGAGCACTTCTTCCTCACCGATCCAGACCAGTTCATCTTCACCCACTTCCCCTTCGATAACCTGGAGCAGAGCTACGACAGGTAGGTGGTTCCCTTCCTCGCCTGACTAACTCGTCACCGACACCTAAGACTACCACCACCTGCCTACACATGGTAGGAGTTTCTCTCAGACACTTAACTATGTCATCTCCCTTTGTATTATCTCCTAACCGTACCAATATGGGCCGCCCGCCTCCGGAGACCACCAGCTTTACGGTTGAACTTCATGCAATCTTGCAAGCACCTCGTCGACTGCTCACAAGATTGCATAAAGTTGAGAATGGGGCGACGTCCTCCTGGGGCGAATGGGAAAATGAAATCTTTGCAACAGTGTGGGAGAGTGTACAAGGCGGTAGGAATCCCGTGTTAAAAAAAGGAGTGCACCGCTCGGGACGACGCACCCCTTCCTACACTGGCCAGCGTTCAGCCTCCCGACTGTCCTGGTAGGAGGTTATTCGTGACAGTCAGTATCAGGAGTCTGTGACAAGTCAGTATCAAAGTCTGTGACAAGTCAGGATCAAAGTCTGTGACAAGTCAGTATCAAGTCTGTGACAAGTCAGTATCAAGGTCTTGACAAGTCAGTATCAAAATCTATGACAAGTCAGTATCAAAGCTGTGACATCAAGTATCAAAGCCTGTGACAAGTCAGTATCAAGGCTGTGACAAGTCAGTATCAAAGTCTGTGACAAGTCGTATCAAAGTCTGGGACAAGTCAGTATAAAATTCCCTGTGACAGTCCGTTAATCAAGGTCCTGTGAAAGTCAGTAGCAGTCCTGTGACAAGTCAGTATCAAAGCTGTGACAGTCGTATCAAGGTCTGTGACAAGTCAGTATCAGGTCTTGACAAGTCAGTAATCAAAGTACTGTGACAGTCAGTATCAAGTCCTGTGACAAGTTCATTATCAAGGCTGTGACAAGTTCATATCTAAGGTACTAAGTGACAAGTCACGATATCAAAAAGGTCTGTGAACAGTCAGTATCAAGATCTGTGACAAGCCAGTATCAAGGTCTGTGACAAGGCAGTATCAAGGTCTGTGACAAGGCAGTATCAAGGTCTGTGACAAGGCAGTATCAAGGTCTGTGACAAGGCAGTATCAAGGTCTGTGACAAGGCAGTATCAAGGTCTGTGACAAGGCAGTATCAAGGTCTGTGACAAGGCAGTATCAAGGTCTGTGACAAGGCAGTATCAAGGTCTGTGACAAGGCAGTATCAAGGTCTGTGACAAGGCAGTATCAAGGTCTGTGACAAGGCAGTATCAAGGTCTGTGACAAGGCAGTATCAAGGTCTGTGACAAGGCAGTATCAAGGTCTGTGACAAGGCAGTATCAAGGTCTGTGACAAGGCAGTATCAAGGTCTGTGACAAGCCGGTATATACACACCACCCTCCTCAACATTCTTATAGATTTAAATTATACAGTCAGGCGAAAAAATAGTGACAGCAACTTGCATTTTAGTGATGGAGACCAAAGGAACATTGGTGAGAAACAGAGACTGCTCTTCTTGCTGATCTGACGAAAGCAGTTTTAAATTTCGTAATTTTATAAGGAAACTGGACAAAAAAAAATAAAAAACAAAAAACATTAATACATCCATTTTTTACCTAAATTTCTCTCTATTACTTTCTATTGCATTCACTTCCACCTCCACTATTCCCAGGTTTCTCCATCTTCTCCACTTCTTTCTTCTATCCTCAGTTTTTCCTTCGCTCCACCTATTCACTTTTCTACTCTTCAACTTTGGCGGGGAAAACTTTGTACTTGTAATCGATATCGACGGGGGCGTAAGCGGGTTGCCTCCGTCTGGCTATCTTAAGATTCGGGGCTGTGTTGTTGGCTTTGGCACATGTTCAGCCACTACTATCCAAATTCATTCCGTATTGTCCACCGTTCGGTCAGGCGGTTGTTGACTCTTTTACCTTCGTTTCCAGGGGGGTGTACCCCAGCACTGCCTATCCTTGCAGGTGCCAACAGGAGATGGGGTAAACGATGTGGGTATCGTTGGTGTTATCTTTGAGATGATTTCGGGTGCTTTTTGTTGTCCCCGAGGCCGGTCCTTTCTGACAAGTGACTCCATCCCCAGGAACAGTCCCGTTTGACAGCTTTGTACGAACACCCAGGTATCGATTTTACTGCTAGGTAACAGGGCTATAGGGTGAAAGATTACTTCTGTCCTCATTGTTTTTCTCTTTGCCGGTCGCCTGGGATCGAACCCAGGACCACAGGATCATAGTCCAGCGTGCTTTCCGCTCTGTGCCGAACCCGGTCTCCCTCTTTGAGTAAATCCGGTAATAATGCAGTGGCGTAAGAATTCGTGTGAACAAGTTGTTGGTTGGTTGAGTTTATGGGAAGTGAACAAGGGAGTGTTGTGTACGTAGGGTCGGTTTACTTTTCTGCTTGTAATAATGTTGAGTGTTTTTATCACTTATAGAAGGCAGCATGTAGTCTGTGGAGGGAAGGGTGGGAATGAAGAAGTCTTATCATTGATAATGCTCATCGTTCTAATCTTTTGCCTAGGTTTTTGGCTGGTGGGCCACCTACTGGAACCTGTAAGCTTTGTATTGTTATTAATATATCCATCTTGAAATGGATTAAGTTAAGAAATGTAGACCAAATGGGAAGTCGCCATCGAGTTGTTGAGCTGTAGCTTCCATCAAATGTGTGGGATTGTTCAAAAGGCTTAAATATGCTACTATAGGATGCCACTATATGGAACAAAAGCGCAGTATAGCATTTCGATATTTTACAAAGGTTCCCTTGATTGCTCCAAGGATTCATCGAGGGACAAGTTACTTCGAGGAGAGACTGTCCGGTAAGCAAGACATATGTTCAGTGATTTCAACATATGGTATTCTGAATTCGACCGTAATAGTTGATTGGTCAGTTGGACAATAAGGAGAAGTCGTCGTTCTTCGTTAAGTGCCCGTGAATTAAACGTGTGTGGTATTTATTTTTTTACCTTGGTCATACCATTTTTCTCTTTCACCGCCGTGTTTTTACGGTGGTAGGGTCGCACATCGGACGAGTGCTTCTAGCGTTGCGAAGGGGTGGTGGAAAGCAGTGTTGTCGCGGGGTCTGAACACCATGTCACCACACTCTGCGCATGTTACCAGTAACACAATGACGCTGCAGACGCCTGGGGGGAACAAATGTTGCAAACAAACATATAGAAATGAAGGAAGGAATAACTGGGTAAAGGTCGAAATAAGGAACACCTTTACGGGAGAGGGGACAAGTGCGGATAGCCCTGCTAGCGGCAGAATCCACACGCTCATTTAAGGATAGACATCGTCAAAAATAGAGAGAACAGGAACAGAGAACAACAAAGAAACAAAGGCCAAATAGAACAACGAGTAAAACTAGTAATAACAGAATCAAGATAGTAAATCGGGTTAGGGAGCATGGTAATCTAGCAAAGACGATCAGTCAAGGAAAGCCTTTAACTGGACCAGAGGCGGACTGACAGAGTCCGGTAAGTAGACATCAGAGAGGGGTGTCAGGGAATCAGGAGAGAGGCAGAAACAGTGGAGCGCACTTCATCAAGGGCAGCATTAGAGAAAATCAAGGACCAAGGGAACCTCCATACCTGGGACAGTAACTACCACTGAATGGTAGGATGTAGGATAGAGTCGGAGTTGGTGGCGAAGAATAAAGTGATGCCTTCTTACCCACTAGGGAGAATGAGAGGAGCCAGGCTTACGTTTCTGATCTAGAGAGACAGGCGTACCAGCAGCAAAGTAATGCGCACAGCTTCTACAGTTTCCAACAGGAAGAAACGAACGTGAGTGGTCAAATGAAGATTGCTGTGGGGAGGATGGGACAAGGACCTGGACGGACAGGCGGTGAGGAGAGACAAAAGACAGAAGGGAGTGCCGAAATAAAGAATTGGGGCGAGAAGGGAAAGAGGGCACAGGAGACAGGGAAGACTGGGAATACTTAGAATGAAGGAACACCAGAATGAGAACGAGGAGGAAGACCCTCTGGCCCAGAATTCAATAGAGCAGGTGAGGTGGTGGTCGGAGTGTCCGGGTCCAAGGCCTGGCAATGGTTGCAAAACTGAGAAAATGAGAGAGAGAATAGGAGAAGTGGAACGGAACACACGAGCATACGACATGCCAGAGAAAGAGGTCGAGAACGGCTACTTGTTGTCTGCCTCAGAATAAGATAATGATCGCGATATTTCAAAATGAGGCTGGCTTCCTCAAATTTGTAGTGCACACATGCACAGAAGAAGGTAGGGTGGGCGTCACTGCAATTGATGCAGTGAGACTTAGGAATAAATTTAGAAGTACTGTCCCTTAGAATGAACCCGATTCCCAACAAGAGAGAGAGAGAATACTTGTGCATTTGAGGGAACCATGCTCAAATCTCCAGCTCCTATTGCAGAGGCAAGTAGAGGGGATGTACTCCTAAACGGAGCTCTGAACACCAGCAAGAATTAATTAACACTGAGAGACCTATCAAAAGGATTCTTCCACTATGCAAAGAATACTAACGACCGACGACCACTAGGGGTCTATGAACTATCAAGCTGGAAGACAGAAGGTGCCCTGAGCCTTCTGGCCTTTTGGAGATCCAAACAGGTCTCCCAAGTGCAGGGCAACGAGGCTAAGTGGTCCTAAACGACACGTACCGGTACGGTTGGTGTTAAAAGTGACAAACGTATCCACCGAATCAACATGGTGTTTTATGGATGAATATAGATGAATATACCATCAGGGCATGTAGAATCCATATGACTGAGATCAAAATACTTAGTCCACGAAGCAGCACCAAAGCTTGGAATGTAGTAGAATTGAAGGTGATTGTTCAAGTGTCTAGGTGACGTCGCCGAGTCCCTTAGTAGAGGTGTTGGGGTACATGGCGCAGTTTGTTACAAGGAGCAAGGAGCCACTCAGGTTATGATTGGTCCCCACATGGGGCTTGTGGCACGAAATCCTGCCACAGAGGGTGGGAGGAACAAGAGGAGGTACCGAGAGAGGCAGAAACAGCTTGTCTGGGTCCAATGTCTTCCATCACAGTTCAACTCGGGGGTCTGGTCGCCCCACCCCACGAGCCTGGGTAAGAGAGGTTGGTTCAGTTTCCATACAGCATCAATTCTACAAGTCTGGGTTTTGGAGCCAAGGAATACCTGTGTTATGGACTCGTTCACCCTTGTTAGGGAGTAGAGTGGCAGTTCCAGTGCATCTAAGAAGTCCCCTGCACCATAAATCCCCAGAAATAGTATAATGATACTACAATGCCAGCTGGCGTTGGTTGATCTATTACGTTGCAAATGGCTAAGATTCCTAATCCTTGGTCAGACCAGCGGGTTCGTTTGAGTGACCTCGGGGTGAAGGTGACGCAATCAGCGACCCGGGCAAGACCAGCGCCACCTAGTGTGTTCTACAGAGCACAATGTCAACTCCCCGATGTGTTAGTGGGGTATTCCTATTTCGCCGAGTATCGGCTAGGTCATTAGATGACCGTTTTTTGTGTCCACAGAGGTGACGCCTGGGGGCAGCGGTACTGGAGATCGGCAGCTTATCTTGGGCAGTCTACGTCTCACGCTAACATGTCCTTGAAAGCGACTAAGTAAGCCGCCGCCGGTGAAGCAGTGTGGTAGCTGCTATATAGTGCTTTAATGTTGAAAAAGATCGGCATACCTTTTGGATGGCTTAGGGGAGAGACTGACGAAAGGGAGTGCCTGTTAAGTAGTGACTGTTAGCTGGTCGCTAGAGACTGCTGCCAGGGAATCGCTACCCCTGATTGGTTTGTGACCCCTTCTCACGTGTTGCTGAGGTACTCTGCCAGCGAGTAGCTGGAGAACGTCGTGGGGGCACAGGCACCTCATGACAATGTCAGTGGGCTGGCCCCTGACGTGAACTCGCCGGTGTTCTTCCCATTAAGGTTGGATACGCTACTGCACAGTGAAGAAATACTGGGGAGTTGACATTGTGCCCTGTAGCACACACTATTTGGTGTCAGCGGTCGTTGATGCGTCACCTCACCAGAGGTCACGTCACAACGACCCCTCTGTCTGACCAAGCAGGATTTTAGCCATTTGCAAGTCACTAATAACCCCCACCAGATGGCACTTGTCGCCACATATGTACTATTCCCGTAGTTCGGGTGCGGACTCTTAGATGGCGCAGGACCTGCCACTCTGCCCCCTGACAAGGGCGACGAGTCCGTAAG
>WNGS01122708.1:0-19785 GCA_020271785.1 Procambarus virginalis
ACGTGCAACCATTTGCTTGATAATACGTCGTGGTGGAGCGTGGCAAACGAGTACACGTCTTTAGATTTACAGCTAAGTGTTAATGTTTATTGTAGAACTAACCATGTAGTTATTAGTGATCTCCTATTGAGATCAATTATACTAACCCATTGATTCACTATATACTATTCAATATTACAGTATTATATATAGGTACATTTACCTAATTTATTTTTATATATCAACTTATTTACTTTCATTTTATGATGAACTGGCTCTGGCGAAGAACCAGCGACAGAATAATGCTAGGGATGCACTAATTTTTCAGCATGTAACCCCCAATTTGGGTGAGTGAATTTGACTCAAATACAGTCCTTTAATATTTAATATTATATTAATTTAAGCCTCCATAGGATACTAGTTCATGGAGTAAAAATATAACCACTTGCTCTATCCTTGTTTTCCACTTTTCTCAAGAAGTGGTGGTTCTTCGTAGCTATCGAAATAGTATCAATTTATATGATTTACATGAGTAAAGTTTTCCCACAAATTAAAGGAAGCAAGATCTTCAGTCTGTAGTGTACATACAGATAAAAAGCAGTACTGTAGAACATACAACATAATAAGTGTTGAATAAAAATGCAGCTAAAATGATCTTAGGTAGGGGTCTGTCCTAATTAAAATTTAATAATAACTGAAAAAAATTATAATTATTGGAATATGATGACGTATAAATTGCAAGGTGCCTGACGGGCGTTTCAGACTCAAGACGATTCGACAAAGCATATTTTCTGTTTGCTAAAAATTGTATTTATATATTGTTATGCTAGACTGCAGTAGCTTAGTTTTGGATGTATTGGGCTCGGTTGGGTTAGGTTAGGATGGGTTGGGCTAGGTTGGGTTGAGCTAGGTTGAGTTGTGTAAGGTTAGGCTGGGATGGGTTGGGATCGGCTTGGTTAGGTAGCTTAACATTGTGGAAAAATTACAATTATATCTAAGTTAAAATAATGTTAAAAAACACCTTTTGCTTATTGTCTTAGATATCATGTTTAGCAATTTATATTTATTTGTTAATTAATCAAATAATATTCTGTACTGGTGTGATATTTTTAATTTAAAAAACTTATACATTTAATTCTAATTAGACTATTACAAAGGATTTAGTTAATATTGCAGACCAACAAAGGGCCTTCCTGCTTGTGCTTACAAAGTTTGAAAAAATAATTTATTTCGTAATTCTTGTGTCATGGGACAGGCAGACATAATGCATATATTAGGGTCCCAGTAGTATGATCGGATTCATTCTCGACTCACAATCGAGAATTCTGGGTTCGAATCCTGGGCGAGACAGAAATGGTTGGGCGCATTTCCTATCACCTAATGACATGTTCACCTAGCAGTAAGTTGATACCCAAGTTAGTCAGCTTGTTGTGGAGTTGCATCCTTGGAACGGTCAGTAATTCAACCATTGGAAGGGGAGGACCTTAATATAAGCCTAACATGTATACATACACTCTGGCTGCCTGTCCCTGACACAATGAATTATTATTATTAATTATATACATGTAAGACCTGTATCGAAGTTCAGGTCTAACATGTATATAATGTAATAACAGAGACATTAGGTGATAATAAATGCTTCCAAGTATTCCTGTCCCACCACGGATCATCAAATACTCTCATATTTTAAGTTCACCAGTGTTTATTTATTTAATAACTACTGGAATAATATCTTGCTATTATAAATCTAAGTATAATATCATAAAAAAACATATTTACTACAAGTTTCAAGCAGAGAATACATATATCGGTAACATGAACGATTCCTTCTTGATGAGACTCGCCATAAAAAATGTTGGTATATATTAAAATCGATCCTCCGGTTTGTGTAGTAGAGAAAATTTTTGTTATATCCAGTTTATGTAAAACTAGGACTGGTCCAGAGGTGTAGTAGTGTGATGCGTTGTACTTAGGAAGATTTTTCGTTCTTAAATACCTTCCTGAATCCCGACGTAGCCGCCATGAAGATGGTAAGATCAAAACCGTTCCTAAGTACTTGCTTAACTGCTTCGTGAATCTGGCCCCTGGTAGTTAATCAGAGTCACCGACCGAGACAACAAGTGCCCCGATAAATTTGGGCATATGGAGTACTCTAATCCCTCCATGAACGATAACATTAACTCTAGGATGGCAGTCCAGAGACATAATCGACCTAAGCAGTGCTCCACTCCGGAATACAGTGTGATGGCTCAATGTACTATGCATTTGAGAGGTTCATGAGGAAGATGTGTACAGAATGTTGGAACGGCGTTAAGGGAAGCGCCTGAGGGAATTTATGTGAAATTTGATGATCGTGAAATAGTGCGAAAATATGAAATGATAGTCTGTTGATACGTGATTAAAGACCTACTGTCTGGTGACGGCTATGGATTGATTTGTTCAGTGAATTAATGTGGATGTATGTTGTACATGCAGTTATAATATATATGTCTTTGGATAATACAGACAAGGAAGTTGCCTTTGTTCACTTTTTCCCAAAGATTCTAGATCTTGGTCAATGTCAGGGGCCCAACATTATAATGTGTGTGTCGCACCTGATGATGGTCCAGGCTGGGGAGAATGACCTCTGACATAAAACATCAAATTAGACCTTGCTGGTAATAAGTGGTATCACTACTGGTACACATTTGTTGGGGGCTGCTCCATAGCAGGAAGTTAGATCCCAACAAGTTATACTACCCGGGGACGTTGTGTTAGGGTCGTGTTGAGGGGTTACGTGTCATTATACCGCACAGGGACGTTGTGTTAGGGTCGTGTTGTGGGGTTACGTGCAGGTAGCACAGAGCCGCTGCCGGTCGTCCGCGCTATCACCCTTTCATCTCGTATCACAGCAGAACTCTCTGACGGACGCACCTTCAAAGCCCGACCCCTGAGAACTGCAGCCTCCACAACCGGTGGCACTGGACCACACACTGCAGGAGACAGCCCCTCGCGGACATCCAAAGTAATAGGAGACACCGTATGCAGGGACGGAACAGGCAAGGGCAGCCGAGACGGGGCGAGCTGGGGCGTCAGGGACAGGGACAACACAGATGGGGAAGGCAGCGTCGGGGGGGGGGGGGGCCCAACCACCACGGCAACATCCACACCACCTCCCACATTTACACCCAGGGCGAGCCACAGGATCCAACCCGGGGCAGAAGCCGGCAGGGAAGCAACACACATTCCTGAACATGGAGGCAGATCCGGAGCCGACAACGGGGGAAAATCATTCTCCCGGAAGAGGTTAACAGGGGTGACCCGGCGCTCCTTACACCCACAGCCTAGTTACCCGGTAGGCCGCACCTGAATCATGTCCTAGGTTGTCCTGCGTGAATGACACGAATCGGGAACCCCAACAGCATGATGGAGGACGGTATAGTATCCCTGAGGCGCATGGGGAGAGTGCGGGTCCCACACAGTACTCCCTCCCACCTCCCGGTAGGGACGGCATTCATTCGCACATGAAGGACCCAGCCAAAACGGGCAAAGTACCGACGTAGAAGGTCCTCAGGGAACTCGAAGGGTATCCCATGCACTGCTACATACGCCGTGGCACCACAATGATCAGAGACGGTCACTTGCCCACCATCTCCAGGAAGATTGAAAGAGCGCCCATCATAGCACTCGATGGGATCTTGGTAAATCACTGAGGAGCCAAACTTGACAATCACCCGCCTAGCTCTCAGGAAGCAGCTGCACCCCACACACAGACTCCACAGGAACACGTAGCATATCAAGTAACACCACCTCTACTGCGTGGTAGGAAGCATTCCCAGAAAACTCCAGGCCAATTGAGGCCTGCCTGGTGGCAGGGGGCACAGGCCCTCCCCATGACTGCTGACCGTCATTGCCCCAGGGGCCTCTCAGGAGAAAAACGGAACGCAAGCCACGTCAGCAGCGACAACCAAGTCCACACACCACGCCGGGTTGACAGCAGCTGCAGGGGCCGGACGAAAACAACCGTACCCCACGGCAGCCCAGAGCGCACTCACAGTGTTTGTACTTGTTGCTGCACGAGGTGTCAGCAGGCAGGTATGATCACTGGTCTTTGGGTTTTAGAGAAGGACACAAGTGTGTGTGTGTATGTGCTCCTGGGTGGTGTATATTGTGACGGTGTCCCACCCCAATATTTCTTCCTTCCCAGCTTAGATGAGTCATATCTCCGTAGCCTAAGTGTTCTCTGATGTTCGAGAACATTTTCATGTGTGAGAAAGCGTGGAGCGTGATTAAGCTGGCTGTAAAATGGCCAGCTAAGTTTGATAATGCAAGGGGCTTACGCTTTTTGAGGCACAGGACGGTGTCGAGCTATCGTGTTTCCCACCAAGACGTCCTGATGCTTCCCGGCACCTGATTGGCCAGGTGAGGTCACGTGCCGGAAGTGACCAATGACGAGAGCCCTCGGGCGGTGTGACGTCACGAGGCAGAGGGCTCGGGGCGGCGGGCGCCTGGGCGGGAAGAGTACATCACGAGCCGTCATAGAGGGAAGACGCGATCGAGCGAGCGCTAGAGAGCCCTTACCAGTAGATTTAAGCTCCGCTTCGATACTGCAGACAGTCTGAGAAGCCATCCAACTTCCGTGGAGTGCCCAGAGGCAAGGACGGACCGGATTGGAGAGCCAAGAGCTCTATCAAGAGTCTGCAGCAGAGGGAATGTTGGGCTGGTGACGTCTGGGACGCCCAGGGGACCACGTATTCTACATCAAGCGAGTAGCTACGGCCGGGCCAAATCTACTGGCAGTGAGGCGAGGGGAAGCTGTGATGGACTGTGAGGTGTCGGCAGGGCCAGTGAGAGTGGAGGACGACGACGGAGGTACCTGTCTGCAGTACCCCAGAGAAGAGGAGGAGGAAGGCAGTACCTGTTGGGAGTCAGCACGGTGAGGATGCGTTACCACAAAGGCAACGGAGGAACCTGTGTGTGTGGTGGGAACTAGTCGGCAGAGCAGACGCCAGGACCAGGAACCTTGACATCCCTCAACAGAGGACGAGTCAGCTTCATGGTTGGAATGAAATAAGGTAGATAATTGTCCCTCCCTTACCCCTTTTGAGCTAGGCAAGCTAGAGTATTTTATATGTTGTGAATATTTCTACTCATCTTTTTATTGTCTAAGTGACAGGATTTTAGGCTAGGAGCCAAAAACTCATTTAGGCATGAGTTGGTGTGTGTGAGCATTAAGGTGGGGATGTTAGGGATCCTGGATGGGTAGCTGGTGTGCAAGGAGCCAGCAACGTACTCTGAAACGTCCAGCTGATCGCATTGCTAGAGGCGTGGGAAAATCACGACATTCTGACAGCTGGAACTGCCAGCTGATCGTGCTGCCAGAGGCGCGAGGTGTGCCCGCGGCTTGAGGAGTGGACCCAATCAGCTGATCATGTTGTCAGAGACGTGTCAAGAGGAGTGTTTCCATCAGCAGACGATTTCCCCCCTTTTGACATTTCTTTATACAATTTGTATGTGGTATATATGCTTTTCTTCAGTAAACCTTTTAAACTAATTGATTAGTTGAGTGAGCCTCCATTCTCTAGAGCTATATACATATTTATGAGACCATTAGTGACACCTGGCACTGCACGTGACATTGCATCCTTAGCCAAGATAATTAATAAGACCACTGACGTGTTGCTGGGACACGAGTATAAACACCCAGCTGGCGACCTCAGGACAGACCAGATAAAGCAAGAGAAAATGTCCCAGTGTCAGGACGGGCAGGTTTAGGTGAGTTATAGGAAGCTTGAACCTCTCCACTCGCTAGGGGTGAATAAGGCTCCCCTTAGTTGACTGGGGGAGCCCAAAGGCGAGCAGTGGCGCTCAGTACTGAGGGGCTGGGCGCCAGTGGGACGATCCCAACCACAGGTAGGAAGGGGTGAACCCTGACAATATAATTATTCATTTGACCTCTTACAATGTGTAAGAAGGTTTTTGTGTGGATCAGTATAATAGTGTTCCCAATATTCCATATTTGTTACTGTGGTAGATGACTTATATTCGTAACTGAGCCGTGTGGATACATAGTAATTTTACTTCTTGTTAGACATAGCCTCTGGTGAGGAGTTTGTGGACTTGGCCAAATTTTCCTGGTTTGTGGACATAGCCGAATTTCCTCGTTTATGGACTTGGTCAAGCTCTTGGTGTGGGGATTTAGACTTTCGAGAGGAAAATCTGACTCTGTCACATTGCTAGACATTGTAACTCTAACGTTTGGAAGACCTGTAATTGCCTTTGCGTTTTGTCAAGTCGTTGTGAACTACAGTCAATTACTCTAGCTTCGTAGAGTTATTGACTTTGTCACTTTCCAGTCATTGTGAACTTATGAAGAGTCTAGACTTTGGCATTTGTCAGTTCCGGGAGGACTTACTTTTTCTGAAGGCTAGAGAGAGGACTTCGACTGGTGATATTGATGTCCATACTGAGACTTTACCTCACTCTGGTATTGTATGTCACTACCATGATTATAACTTTACGTCTTAAGCTTCCTAGTGTACAATGTCATTAAATTACCTATACTTAGTGGCATCTAGATGCTTGACTTGTGCCTGTGTAACGTAATGGCCAGTCTTAAAGGTGACTAATGTACCACTGTTAGGTGATTGTGGCCTAGCAACAGCTAGTTGCTGGACTTGTGCCTTGACATATTCAGAGAGTAGTTGTGGATATGTGTTGTATATCGGACGGTGTCATGTATATAAGTTCACCCCAGAAACTGGTGGACTTAACATAGACTTTCACTTTACCCGAGGCATAACTTTTCGAGGCCAGGTGGTTTTTGATGATTTACGGGAAGGTCCATGCTACTAACAAAACTATGACATGTCGTGACACGACATCAGGGTCGGGCTGTGGAGTTACGTAGTTAGTTATAGTTACAATTTAATGAATATAGTTTACGATTTAACTACGTAGTTGCGTAGTTACAAGGGTACAGTTATGCCGCCCGGAACATTGTTAAAGTCGAGATGTTGGGTTACGTGCAGTTATACCGCCCGGGGACGTTGTATCAGAGTCGTGTTGTGATGTTATGTGCAGCTATAGCGCTTGAGGACTGGAGGCGTGTTTGTGTGTGTGTGAGTATGGGGGGAGGGGAGTGTTATTATCCTTGTCAAGGGTACAGTACTCATCTAGTTATACTCACCTGGTTGTGCTTGAGGGAGTTGAACTTTGGCTCTTTGTCCCCACCCCTTAACAGTCAATCAACTGGTGTACAGATTCTTGAGCCTATTGGGCTCTATCATATCTACATTTGAAACTGTGTATGGAGTCTGCCTCCATCACATCCCTACTTAATGCATTCCACCTGTTAACTACTCTGACACTGAAAAAGTTCTTTCTAACGTCCTAGGGGCTAATTTGGGTACTACGTTTCCACCTGTTTCCCATTGTTCGTGGCCCACCCGTGCTAATCAGTTTATCTTTATATACTCTGTTGACTTCTCTGAGATTATTTGTAGGTGGTGATCATGTCCCCCCTAACTCTTGTCTTCCATTGTCGTGAGGTTCAGTTCCAGTAATGATTCCTCTTCTAGTAGTCACTTGTTGGGCCATATCTTCAGTATGTTCATGCCGTCCAATAGCCTCTTGTTGCCCCCTTCTGTCTTAATCCTTCTCATAATTGTAGCATCATCAGCAAACATTGAGAGGAATGTGTCTATATCTAATGGAAGATCATTCACGTATATCAGAAACAGGATCAGTCCGAGTACAGAACCCTGTGGGACTCCACTGGTGACTTCACGCCATCACTGTATCACAGGAACAGTGTGACGGGTACTGTCACGGGTACAGTGTGACGGGTACTGTGTCACTGGTAATGTATCACTGGTACCATGTGTTGGGTACAGTGTGACGGGTACCGTGTGACGGGTACTGTTACGGGTACGGTGTGACGGATACAGTGTGACGGGTACTTTGTGACAGGTACTGTGTGACGGGTACAGTGTGACGGGTACTGTGTCACGGGTACAGTGTGACGGGTACTGTACTCACCTAGTACTCACCTAGTTGTGCTTGCGGGGGTTGAGCTCTGGCTCTTTGGTCCCGCCTCTCAACCGTCAATCAACAGGTGTACAGTTTCCTGAGCCTAATGGGCTCTATCATATCTACACTTGAAACTGTGTATGGAGTCAGCCTCCACCACATCGCTTCCTAATGCATTCCATTTGTCAACCACTCTGACACTAAAAACGTTCTTTCTAATATCTCTGTGGCTCATTTGGGCACTCAGCTTCCACCTGTGTCCCCTAGTGCGTGTGCCCCTTGTGTTAAACAGCCTGTCTTTATCAACCCTGTCGATTCCCCTGAGAATCTTGAATGTGGTGATCATGTCCCCCCTAACTCTTCTGTCTTCCAACGAAGTGAGGTTTAATTCCTGCAGTCTCTCCTCGTAGCTCATACCTCTCAGCTCGGGTACTAGTCTGGTGGCAAACCTTTGAACCTTTTCCAGTTTAGTCTTATGCTTGACTAGATAGGGACTCCATGCTGGAGCCGCATACTCCAGGATTGGTCTGACATATGTGGTATATAATGTTCTGAAAGATTCCTTACACAAGTTTCTAAAGGCCGTTCTTATGTTAGCCAACCTGGCATATGCTGCTGATGTTATCCTCTTGATATGAGCTTCAGGGGACAGGTCTGGCGTGATATCAACCCCCAGGTCTTTCTCTCTCTCTGACTCTTGAAGTATTTCATCTCCCAAATGATACCTTGTATCTGGTCTCCTGCTTCCTACCCCTATCTTCATTACATTACATTTGCTTGGGTTAAACTCTAACAGCCATTTGTTCGACCATTCCTGCAGCTTGTCCAGGTCTTCTTGAAGTCTCAAGCTGTCCTCCTCTGTCTTAATCCTTCTCATAATTTTGGCGTCGTCAGCAAACATTGAGAGGAATGAGTCTATACCCTCTGGGAGATCATTTACGTATATCAGAAACAGGATAGGTCCAAGTACAGAGCCCTGTGGGACTCCACTGGTGACTTCACGCCAGTCTGAGGTCTCACCCCTCACTGTAACTCTCTGCTTCCTATTGCTTAGGTACTCCCTTATCCACTGGAGCGCCCTACCTGTTACTCCTGCCTGTTTCTCCAGCTTATGCATCAACCTTTTATGGGGTACTGTGTCAAAGGCTTTCCGACAGTCCAAAAAAATGCAGTCCGCCCACCCTTCTCTTTCTTGCTTAATTCTTGTCACCTGATCGTAGAATTCTATCAAGCCTGTAAGGCAAGATTTACCCTCCCTGAACCCATGTTGATGGGTTGTCACGAAGTCTCTTCTCTCCAGATGTGTTACTAGGTTTTTTCTCACAATCTTCTCCATCACCTTGCATGGTATACAAGTTAAGGACACTGGCCTGTAGTTCAGTGCCTCTTGTCTGTCACCCTTTTTGTATATTGGTACTACATTAGCAGTCTTCCATATTTCTGGTAGGTCCCCCGTTTCCAGTGACTTACTATACACTATGGAGAGTGGTAAGCAAAGTGCTCCTGCACACTCTTTCAATACCCATGGCGAGATTCCATCCGGCCCAACAGCTTTTCTCACATCCAGCTCCAATAGGTGCTTTTTGACCTCATCTCTTGTAATTTCGAACCTATCCAAGGTCACCTGGTTTGCTGCCACCTCTCCCAGCGCCGTGATATCTCCCTGTTCTATTGTAAAGACCTCCTGGAACCTTTTGTTGAGTTCTTCACACACCTCTTTGTCATTCTCTGTGTACCTGTCCTCGCCCACCCTAAGTTTAATCACCTGTTCCTTCACTGTTGTCTTCCTCCTGATGTGACTGTGTAGTAGCTTTGGTTCAGTCTTGGCTTTATTAGCTATATCATTTTCATACCTTTTCTCAGCTGCTCTTCTCACACTGACATACTCGTTCCTGGTTCTCTGGTATCTCTCTCTACTTTCTGGTGTTCTGTTATTACGGAAGTTCCTCCATGCCCTTTTGTTCAGCTCCTTTGCTTTCATACATTCCCTATTAAACCACGGATTCTTCCTTTGTTTCTCTGTTTTTTCCTGTTGGGCTGGGACAAACCTGCTTACAGCCTCCTGACATTTTTGGGTGACATAGTCCATCATGTCTTGTACGGACTTGGTTCCGAGTTCTGTGTCCCAATGTATATCCCATATTGTGTACATCACCTCCATCACTACAAAATGGGAGGATGTGGGGAAATGTACCTCTTGGTGTACCTGGAGCAGTGTGTACCTCTTGGTGTACCTGGGGCAGTGTGTACCTCTTGGTGTACCTGGAGCAGTGTACCTCTTGGTGTACCTGGAGCAGTGTACCTCTTGGTGTACCTGGAGCAATGTGTACCTCTTGGTGTACCTGGAGCAGTGTGTACCTCTTGGTGTACATGGGGCAGTGTGTACCTCTTGGTGTACCTGGAGCAATGTGTACCTCTTGGTGTACCTGGAGCAGTGTGTACCTCTTGGTGTACCTGGAGCAGTGTGTACCTCTTGGTGTACATGGGGCAGTGTGTACCTCTTGGTGTACCTGGAGCAATGTGTACCTCTTGGTGTACCTGGAGCAGTGTGTACCTCTTGGTGTACCTGGAGCAGTGTGTACCTCTTGGTGTACATGGGGCAGTGTGTACCTCTTGGTGTACCTGGAGCAGTGTACCTCTTGGTGTACCTGGGGCAGTGTGTACCTCTTGGTATACCTGGAGCAATGTGTACCTCTTGGTGTACATGGAGCAGTGTACTTCTTGGTGTACCTGGAGCAATGTGTACCTCTTGGTGTACCTGGAGCAGTGTGTACCTCTTGGTGTACATGGGGCATTGTGTACCTCTTGGTGTACCTGGAGCAGTGTGTACCTGTTGGTGTACCTGGAGCAGTGTACCTCTTGGTGTACCTGGAGCAATGTGTACCTCTTGGTGTACCTGGAGCAGTGTGTACCTCTTGGTGTACATGGGGCAGTGTACCTCTTGGCGTACCTGGAGCAATGTGTACCTCTTGGTGTACATGAAGCAGTGTACCTCTTGGTGTACATGAAGCAGTGTGTACCTCTTGGTGTACCTGGAGCAGTGTGTACCTCTTGGTGTACATGGAGCAGTGTACCTCTTAGTGTACCTGGAGCAATGTGTACCTCTTGGTGTACCTGGAGCAGTGTGTACCTGTTGGTGTACCTGGAGCAGTGTACCTCTTGGTGTACCTGGAGCAATGTGTACCTCTTGGTGTACCTGGAGCAGTGTGTACCTCTTGGTGTACATGGGGCAGTGTACCTCTTGGCGTACCTGGAGCAATGTGTACCTCTTGGTGTACATGAAGCAGTGTACCTCTTGGTGTACATGAAGCAGTGTGTACCTCTTGGTGTACCTGGAGCAGTGTGTACCTCTTGGTGTACATGGAGCAGTGTACCTCTTAGTGTACCTGGAGCAATGTGTACCTCTTGGTGTACCTGGAGCAGTGTGTACCTCTTGGTGTACCTGGAGCAATGTGTACCTCTTGGTGTACCTGGAGCAGTGTGTACCTCTTGGTGTACATGGAGCAGTGTACCTCTTAGTGTACCTGGAGCAATGTGTACCTCTTGGTGTACCTGGAGCAATGTGTACCTCTTAGTGTACCTGGAGCAATGTGTACCTCTTAGTGTACCTGGAGCAATGTGTACCTCTTGGTGTTCATGGAGCAATGTGTACCTCTTGGTGTTCATGGAGCAGTGTGTACCTCTTGGTGTTCATGGAGCAGTGTGTACCTCTTGGTGTTCATGGAGCAGTGTGTACCTCTTGGTGTTCATGGAGCAGTGTGTACCTCTTGGTGTTCATGGAGCAGTGTGTACCTCTTGGTGTTCATGGAGCAGTGTGTACCTCTTGGTGTACCTGGAGCAGTGTGTACCTCTTGGTGTACCTGGAGCAGTGTGTACCTCTTCGTGTACCTGGAGCAGTGTGTACCTCTTGGTGTACCTGGAGCAGTGTGTACCTCTTGGTGTACATGGAGCAGTGTGTACCTCTTGGTGTACATGAAGCAGTGTGTACCTCTTGGTGTACCTGGAGCAGTGTGTACCTCTTGGTGTACCTGGAGCAGTGTGTACCTCTTGGTGTACCTGGAGCAGTGTGTACCTCTTGGTGTACCTGGAGCAGTGTGTACCTCTTGGTGTATGTTACGAATCTTGTTAAGATCCTCTCATTACTCTTAATTATTATTACTGTATTGTCTTATTCTTTAATCATTATAGCATCCAGTTGTGTAATGTGAGATTTGTATGTTATATGATATATATTATAGAATGTATTAGTGTGCTTGAGTTGCATATTATTTGTATGAGGCTTTCGTGTTACAATTCTCATGTGTTTCTCTGTGGGGGTTGATCAGGTTGGATATGTGAGTAGCGTGGGAAAGTATTGTCAAGCGAGTGTTTATGATTTAACCTTGATTTATAACTCCTATTTATTTGTCTGTAAATGCTATAGTATAAACTAATGTAATGGTGTACTCTTTTGATTAATAATATCGTGTTATTTAGTACTTCCATTTTTATTAGTAATTCCACAATGTTATGTGGATAGTTAGTTGTTTTGTTAGTAGACGCTTGGCCTGTGGACAGACGCGTGGGTTAGTAGCGTGGTGGTGTGTTCGAGGGAAGACATGTATTAAGTTAAGTCCTTGATTTGTATATTTAGTCATTCAAAGTTTTTATTTCCTGGTCAGATGATATTGTATTCTCTCATTTAAGTGCTATTAATATTGCTCATTGCTCGAGAAGTATTTTATTTTAATTTGCATGCTGATAAATATTTCTGGCTATATTTACGTACCATTTAATTGTTATGTTTGTCCCCCTTAGCATAAATATATTGTTCCCCATTTTATGCAGTGCTTTATCTTATTCCCCTAGACTATTATTAAAGGCCTATTTAAATATTTTATGTACACTGCTGGGAGAAGAACCTTATTTAGTCTCGAGGGTGGTAACAAATGGAGGCCTGTGTCCGGGATCTTATACCATTAATTCCCTGTAATGTTGTACAATTAACAGTGCTAATTATTAATAGCAATTGCCTTCCTAGGTACTCTGTGATTATCTAGTGACGCCTAATCAAGCCTGTGTAATTATCTGTTCAATCTGAGCTGCTGTGAAAACTTTCAACGCTTCACGATTTGAGGTAAGTGTTCAGCTTGTGCCAGGGGCCAAGCATAATTTTCAGTGTTGTTTCAAGTGTAAGTTGTGATTATTGAGCCAACCATGGAGGATCAGGTTGTTGCGCTGGTAGATCAGCCAAATTTTGGTAAAATTAAAGACTTAAAGAAGTCTGGTTTGTTGTTGCTGGCTGATAAATTGAACCTAGCAGTTTCCAGTAAAATGTTGAAAGCTCAAGTGTTAAGAGTTATTGTCACACACTTGGTGGAAGAGGAGAGACTTGACGAAGAGTGTTTGGGAGAGTTAGACGAAGAGTCAGTGACAAGGTGGCAATCTTTAAGTTGGAGTTGGAGACTAAATTAGAAATGGCTAGGCTGGAAGCAGACAAGCAGAGGTTGGAGTTGCAGAACCAGCAAAAACAACTTGAATTGGAAGCAGATAAAGAGAGGTTGGAGTTGCAGAATCAGCAAAAACAACTTGAGTTGGTAACTCAACAGCAGATGTTGGAGGCTCGAGTACAACTGGCAGAGCAGGAGACTAAACAACTCGAAATTCAGCAGAGTATGGCTGAAAATAATAACAGGTTAGAACAGCAGAGGATTGCGGCAGGTTTGGGTGACACTAGTAATAATCCAGAGAGTACAAATAGTTCTTCTAAGTACAGTAAACGTGTAGATTTGCCTAAGTTTAATGAAGAAGATCCAGAAATATTTTTCTTGCATTTTGAGAAACTAGCAGTCAGCATGAATTGGCCTGTAGATCAATGGGTTAGCATATTACAAGGACAATTTAAGGGTAAAGCTCAAGAGGTATTTGCATCATTGCCTGCTGAGAATTCTTTCGATTTTAAATTTGTTCAGCAAAGTATTTTAAATGCTTACCAGCAGATCCCAGAGGCACATAGAATAAAATTCAGAAGTTTAAAAAGAGCACAGGACCAGACTATTTCTGATTTTGTAAGAGTAAAATTAAATCACTTTAACAGATGGATTAAAGCACTTAATATTTCAGAGTTTGAGACTTTGAGAGACCTCATAGTAACTGAGGAAGTAATGGGATGTCTACCAGAGAAATTAGCTTTGTTTATGGCTGAAAATAAGCAAACCAATGATCTTATAAAATTAGCCAAGCTAGCTGATGAGCATGAACTACTTACTAAAGTGCCTTTTAGAGCACCCATTAATCATTTCAATGTTAAAACTAATCATTATGCTCATAAACATGTTTTCCAGACTCGACCAGCTACTTCACCTTCTCCCCTTAACCCTTCTCCTGTAAAGCCTAAATCTGAGAAACAACCGACAGGGTTGTCAACCTTAAGTAATGTAGTGAATAAGCCTGCAGTGGGTTCGGCTATTCCGACCACTAGCAGGTATTGCACGCATTGCAGGAGAAGAGGTCATGTGGTAAATTCATGTTATGCTTTGCACCCAGAGTTGAGACCAACTGGTCTAATATTGAGTAGGGGTTTGCAAACCATTAATGCCAATGTTGCTTCAGTCATGCCCAAGTGGATGACTAATTTTGATCCATACCTACATTCGGGAACCCTATTATGTACTAGTGGAACCTGGAAACCAGTCCAGTTGTTAAGGGACACTGGTGCTTCCCAGTCTTTAATTTCTCGCCGTGTTCTTACTGATGTTAGCACAGAAGACACTGGAGAGGTAGTGTTATTGCAGGGACTTGGAGGGCTCATCCAGCGTGTACCATTAATTAAGGTTAACCTGAATTCTTCTATTACACCAGGTTGGTGCACTGTAGCAGTCAGTGAGCAGTTGCCCATTCCTGGGATTGATATAATTGTAGGTAATGATTTCGATAAATGTAAATTTAGTGGGACCGATTGTCCTGTTATGTATACTAAACCTAATGCAGTACTGGCTCAACCAGATGAGGATGATGGTGTCATTTATCCAGCCTGTGTTGTGACCAGATCCATGGGTAAGCAGAATGTGGTAAGTCCTGCTACTACCAAGGTGGATGTTCTCGAGGCCAGGACCCCTTCAGACAGGGAGGTGGAGGTGGACCTTGAAGATACATTTATAGCTCACGTGGATGTCGAGAGTGAGGCCGGTGCCAAAGCCCTAATTTATTCTGACCCAGATGGTCTGGAAGATGTGGCCCAGGTACCACTTCCTTGCCCGCTCGCTCCAGTTGTAGAGTTCCAGACCTTGCGTAAGTTACAGAGTACTGATCCCAGTCTAGCTGAGTGTTATGCAGAAGCAGCCGACTCCATCGATACTTTGGAGGAGAGTACGGGTTGTTATTTCAAGGATCAATGTCTGATGAGAAGATGGAGACCATCAGGAACTCCCTCATCAGAGGATTGTGAGTTTAACACCCAGCTCGTTGTGCCAACAGAGTATCGGGAGCAGGTATTGCAAGCTGCTCATGATGACCTGATGGGAGGCCATCAAGGTATTACCAGTATGTATCATAAGATCTGTAAACTTTTTTATTGGCCGAAACTTAAAAAAGATGTGGTCAGATATTGCCACAACTGTGTTGTGTGTCAGACTGTTGGTAAGCCTAATCAGACTGTGCCACGAGCACCATTATATCCTATTGTAGTGCCAGAGGAGCCATTTACTCATGTGGTACTGGATTGTGTCGGACCTTTACCCCGTACAAAATCCGGAAATATGTATATGTTCACTATCTTATGTATGACCACCAGGTTCCCTGAAGCGTATGCTTTACGTAATATTAGAGCTTCTACTATTATCAGGCAGTTGGAACGATTTTTTTCACTTTTTGGGATGCCCCGTGTAATTCAAACTGATAATGGGAGTAATTTTTGTTCCACCATCTTTAAAAATTTCTGTAGCAGTTTTGGTATAAAACACAATTTTTCAAGTCCTTACCATCCTCAGAGTCAAGGGGGAATCGAGCGGTTCCACCAAACTCTCAAGAAAATGTTGAAGGCGACTGGGGAAGATTCACCCAGACATTGGGATGAGAATCTGCCATTTGTTTTATTTGCGGCTAGAGATGGATTGCACAGTGCACTAGGTTGTTCTCCATTCGAACTTGTATTCGGACATCAGGTGAGAGGACCTTTAAAGATGTTATATGAACACATGTTAGAGATGTTACAGCCAGGCAGAGTGAGCGTTACCTGACGGATGTCAAGAGCAAGCTGTCCAGAACGAGGGAGTTGGCCTTACGACATCTAGGTGAACAACAGCAGGTAATGAAGCAGAAACATGACCAGAGGTTCAAGGCCAAACTCAGAGTTTTTGAGCCAGGAGATTTGGTATTGGTCTTGAAGCCTCGTATGGGTACGTCTATGTCTAACAAATTCGCAGGACCGTATCAAGTAGTCAAACGTCTTGGGGAGGTTACTTACAAGGTTTGCCATCCCAAGCAGAAACGACAGACCATGAGTGTACATGTAAACCGGTTGAAGGCTTATTGTGGGCCTAGTATTGTGGCTTGTTGTGTTGCTGAGGAGGAAATTCCTGAAGAGTCGAGTGTTGCTGAGGAAGATAGTAATATTTGTTTGTCTAATTCCAGTAGTTCCGGGGAAGAATTGTTGAGTCATTTGCAGGAGGAGGAGAGAGCAGAGTTCCAGGATCTTTTGGAGGTGTCTTCTAGCTTGTTTGGGGAGGTCCCCACTCAAACTTCTCTCATTACTCATGATATCACCCTGACAAATGTGACTCCAATTCGGTTGCACCCTTATCGAGTGACACCCGAGAAACGTCGTATCATCCAGGAGGAGGTTGATTATCTTCTTCGACATGGGTTCATTAGACCCAGTCAGAGTTCCTGGAGTTCGCCATGCCTATTAGTACCAAAGCCAGAAGATAAGTGGAGATTAGTAGTGGATTATAGAAAACTCAACCAGGTAACTACAGTTGATGTTTATCCGTTACCTTTATTAGAAGAATGTGTTGATACTATAGGTCATGCCAATTTTGTATCTAAATTAGACTTATCTAAGGGTTATCATCAGATACCTCTTACAGATTTTGCCAGGGAAGTGACAGCATTTATCACTCCTGATGGAGCTTACGAGTATAACGTGATGCCTTTTGGGCTACGGAATGCCCCAGCCACGTTTCAGAAATTAATGAACTCTTTGTTGAAGGATGTGCCAGACTGTAGGGCATATCTGGATGACATTGTGATTTTCAGTAAGAATTGGGTAGATCATATGTCTAGTTTAAAGAAATTGTTTCATATATTGCAACATGCTAATTTGACTGTCAATATGAAGAAATGTAGTTGGGCTAAAGGAACCATAGTGTATTTAGGACATGAGGTCGGACAAGGAAGGATAGTCCCATTGCACGATAAGATTCAGGCAATTGTGGAGTACCCAGTCCTAACTAATAAGAAGTCTGTGCAAAGATTTATTGGAATGTGTGCGTATTATAGGAGGTATTGTAAAAACTTTTCTATTGTTGCTGCACCCATAACAAATCTTTTAAGGAAACAGGTAAAATTTAAGTGGACGCAGGAGTGTCAGAACTCTTTTCAGAAGTTGAAAGGAATTCTCTCTACTTCACCTGTGTTAGCTAGTCCACAGTATAATAAACCTTTTATTCTTCACATAGACGCTTCAGATGTAGGAGCAGGTGCTGTTTTGTTCCAAGTAGGACCAGATGAGTTAGAACATCCTGTTTATTATTTTTCACGTAAGTTTGACAGAACACAAATTAATTACTCTGTAGTTGAGAAAGAAGCACTTTGTTTAATACTAGCAGTGAAGAAATTTGAGACATATTTGTCAGGAAATGAAGTAGTAGTATATACAGATCATAATCCATTGACATTCATCAACTCTATGAAGTGTAAAAACCAGAGAATCTTAAGATGGTCTCTAATTCTGCAAGAATTCAATATTGTAATTCGTCATATTCCTGGGAGGCAAAATGTAATTGCTGACGCCTTATCCAGAGGTTTTCCTGTTGCAGTGCCATAATCTGTAGTGTTCTTTATTCATAAGATGTATGTAATTTTGTATTTTTTTTCTGTATGAAATTTCATTGCTTTGTACTTGATTTAGTTTAAGTATTTTCATGTGGTGAAAATTTTTCATGTGTTAATTCATGCAGTCAAAAAATGAAATCAACCTTCAGTTAATTTCATTTTTTCTTAGGGGACGGGAGGGATGTTACGAATCTTGTTAAGATCCTCTCATTACTCTTAATTATTATTACTGTATTGTCTTATTCTTTAATCATTATAGCATCCAGTTGTATAATGTGAGATTTGTATGTTATATGATATATATTATAGAATGTATTAGTGTGCTTGAGTTGCATATTATTTGTATGAGGCTTTCGTGTTACAATTCTCATGTGTTTCTCTGTGGGGGTTGATCAGGTTGGATATGTGAGTAGCGTGGGAAAGTATTGTCAAGCGAGTGTTTATGATTTAACCTTGATTTATAACTCCTATTTATTTGTCTGTAAATGCTATTGTATAAACTAATGTAATGGTGTACTCTTTTGATTAATAATATCTTGTTATTTGTATTACCATTTATTATTAGTAATTCCACAATGTTATGTGGATAGTTAGTTGTTTTGTTAGTAGACGCTTGGCCTGTGGACAGACGCGTGGGTTAGTAGCGTGGTGGCTGTGTTCGAGGGATAACATGTATTAAGTTAAGTCCTTGATTTGTATATTTAGTCATTCAAAGTTTTTATTTCCTGGTCAGATGATATTGTATTCTCGTAATTAAATTTTAAGTGCTATTAATATTGCTCATTGCTCGAGAAGTATTTTATTTTAATTTGCATGCTGATAAATATTTCTGGCTATATTTACGTACCATTTAATTGTTATGTTTGTCCCCCTTAGCATAAATATATTGTTCCCCATTTTATGCAGTGTTTTATCTTATTCCCCTAGACTTTATTAGAAAGGCCAATTTTAAATATTTATGTACACTGCTGGGAGAAGAACCTTATTTAGTCTCGAGGGTGGTAACAAACGTCAACTGGAGTCCGACCACCTAACCCTCGGTGGGGTGTTGTGTTATATGCCTTTATGATATCAGGCAATATGGGCAGATATCTCGAGGTATTGTGCGCAGTCATATATTTATAAATCTTAGTTTTCATGGTACGTATAAAGCGTTCGGCGATGGCGGCTTTTGTTTCTTGAGAAAATACGCTATACAGTTTAATATTTTTAGCTGCTAACATTCGTTGCATATGAGAATTATAAAATTCACCCCCTCGATCTGTATTAATTTTCCGTATTCCTTGGAAATATGAGGATTCCAATATATTTTTCAGAGCTTTACTCACAGTCTGCCCATCTTTGCGTTTCAGAGGTACGACTTGCTCATACTGCGAAAAAATATCGACACAGACGAGAATGTATTTAATATCATCAGTGTGTTCAGGCAATAATCCCATTTCTGCTAAATCACAAGCTAAATATATACAGGGTTTAGGACTCGGTACCTTTCGTCGCTGAAATTTGCGATGTTTTAATGCATGCAAAGTGTATGCTTTAGACAATTTCAAGTATTCTTTGACATCTGATAAAGTTATATCTGGCATTATGGTTTTTAGCTGCTTTATACAACCTATCAACCCCCCCCCCCTAACCCACATGAGGAAGCGGGGTTAATAAATTTTATCTAGTGCGTGCTCCATCTTCTAATAAAGTGATATCGGATTGTATGGTTTTAGTCTTTTTATACATCCGATATACCAACCCCCCTAACCTTCCCTTGTG
>WNGS01122710.1:0-10025 GCA_020271785.1 Procambarus virginalis
CTGATCATAATTCCATGGATAACATCACCCCAGGTTCATCAGCAGTAGAGAATAATGTGACATGGTCAAGAGGTCATGAAGGATAAGATGATTGGATCCAGGTTGGCAGCTGCATTAGTTGAGATGGAAGTCTCATACTAACTACATGCTCAGATCCTGACAAAGCACTCAGGAGTGTGAAAAACGGTGTAAATCTTTACATAAATCTCTCAAATACATAAATGTGGGTTTTTTCCTAAGAAAAGTAGCTTTAGTTTGTCCCACAGACCACCATAAGAATGGTACAGTATTTGGAATTTGGATTTTTCATTCTATGGGGCTGAGCCCCACTAAACATTTTGTTTTCTTTTTTGCACAAAGTAATGAATACCTTGGCTCGACAGGAAAAGATACAGCCATTATAATTATGCTGTATAAACATGCAAGAAGGTAAAAACAAGGACTGTCAAACACACAATTAGACATGTTTGAGCTAACAGTTACATCACTTCAAACAAGTAACAATCATAGCTGTTATTAAATGCTTGTATTTAACAAGTTGGAGGAATACTAACCGCTTCTCCTTTTTCTTTAGGGATAACACGCTTGTCCTCCATGTCACACTTGTTTCCCAGAATCATCTTTTCTACATCTTCATTTGCATGCTGAAAAAAGAGAGATAATTTTAAGATTATGCAAGCTAACACTATCATTACCTGTCTCCAAAACATTAAGATTACTGAAATCAAATGCATAGATCATAGAGGGGAGATTTAACAATTCAACTGAAGACAATTATACAGTACAGTATTATGACAAAAAATATTTGCAGAACAATTCTGCATGGTGATGGTTTACTAGTGACCTTAAATCTGTAAGTTGACAGTGTGCACACACTAATGATATCCAAGGTCTACCAGATTCATTTACATCCAGGCCTGATGTAAATGAGGCCAGTCAACCAAAGCTTACCACAACTTTGTAAGCCATGGTTGATCTTTAACATAATATTTACTAATGTACAGTTTTATCACTTTCTTCGAAAGCATTCACATACACTAACGAACGTGCAGTACTTTTAATGAATTGCTACCGGATTTATTCAAGGATGAATGAGGTTAATTACAATATATATTTATGAACAGAAGAGATAATGATGAAAATGTGGAATTTATATTATTACTTGGGGTTACATTATAACCCAAGAGTTAGAACCACAACATAAAAATTACTTTTTTTTTGTTTTTTTCAAAATAAAAACATTGCTTTGTTGACATTATCACCACCTTGTTTATCACTCAAGGGGCAAGGAGGCATCAGCTTAGAGAGAAATATGGAGAACAAAGCAGAAAAGGCTAAAGATACCAGTAACCACACCGTCCATTCACCATCTTCATGTTACGTTTGATAGTCCAGCAGATCATCCACAAGACCACACTGCTTCACAAGACTAGGTATACAGTGTTTCTTGCAAACTGTTATATACAGGTGCAAACAAACTACAAATTGCTTTCACCAAGCCTTTATACTATAATTCATCATGTGCACTGGGCACTCTCAATCCCAATTTCTTCCACACATTCACAATGTCTAGTCCATCTTCTTGACCTTCCTCTCCTATTCTAAAATTCCCTCAAAACCTCAAATTCCCTCAAAAAAGTCAACAGTCTATCCTCATTCATTCCAACAACCAAGCTCGCTCTCTACACATTCCTTAATCTTCTGATTTACAGGCTTTTGTACTTGATGTCATATCACATTAGGCAAAATCAAGTTACACTTGATTTAAATTCAGTTAAAAAATTAATAAAATAAGTACAAGTTACCTTACATTTTTTTTATTTTTTAAACTGTAAAATAAGCTTAAAAAGCAAGTATTATATTCGATATGAAATGTGTAAAAACACAGAAAATGGCATGTTAGGGTAAGAGCAGTGTACAAATTATGTGCTTGCATTAGGGTAAGCATCGGATACAACTATGTGCTTGTGTTAGGGTAAGCATTGGATAGAACCATGTGCATGTGTTAAGGTGGCAGGGGCCAAGTACATGCTAGTGTTGAGGTAAACAGGGAACAACTATGTATGTACTAAAGCAAGGACAATTATGTACATGTGTTAGGGTAGGCAAAAGTAAGTAATTATCAATAAAAGGCACCAAACCGGGATGGTAAGCAAAAAAAAAAAAAAAAAAAAAAAAAAAAAACTATATTCATCTAACTATATGATGCTTGCTACATAGTACACCTTTACAAGGCCATTCATATTTTACAAATTTACTTTTTTAAGATTATATAAATAAGTAAACAGTGAAAATAAATTATAGCTATTTATCTCTACTTTAGCGAAGCATTTAATACCTAAACAGATGAATTAGAAAGGTAAAGGAGCATGGTTATTTCATAAGATATGGTTGATCACCATGTATAGGGCACACAGGGAAATTAGTGGGGAAATAGGCAGGACTTAACAAAAATTTGCCAATGACACTCAAAGTGAAATAAATAAGATCTTGAGGTTATCTTGAGATGATTCTCGAGATGATTTCAGGGCTTTTTAGTGTCCCCGTGGCCCGGTCCTCGACCAAGCCTCCACCCCCAGGAAGCAGCACGTGACAGCTGACTAACACCCAGGTACCTATTTTACTGCTAGGTAACAGGGGCATAGGGTGAAAGAAACTCTGCCCGTTGTTTCTCGCCGGCGCCCGGGATTGAACCCAGGACCACAGGATCACAAGTCCAGCGTGCTGTCCGCTCGGCGTCCGGCTCCCCTACCACAATTCCATGATACCACGATTCATTTCTAGAAGTGTTAGTAATAAGACCACTTATGTTATACCTCGGCTCTAATCTTGCACTTCTTGTTAAGCCAACTTTAAATCATGCAGTTCAATTTTAGGTCCTACATTAAATGATTAAAAAAATGTTCTTAAATGTTTGCAGAGAAGGTAAGGTAAGGTAATTATCAAAAGAAGGCACCAAACCGGGTAGGCTATGTAGCACCATCAAAGTGCGAAATAATCAGAGGCGCTAAATATTACCAAGAAAGCCAATACGAGAACAAAAACGCATAAGGCGAACGATATCAAAAGTATCCGATTCACCTAGAATTCTATCGAGGGACAAGTAACCGCGAGGGACGGTCGGAAAGCAAGACACACGCTCGTCCTGGAAGGCAGGACATTCAACAAGGATATGCATAACCGTTGCAGAGAAGGATGACAAGTCATCCCAAGCACTAGGAACCTTCCTTATGGGGACAGTGTAAGAAGTTCAGTTTGCATTTCTAGAATGGCAGAGTATGTTAAGACAAGACTGAAGTATACAAATGGATGAAAGAGCATGACAAGGGAATATTATAGAGTTCAAAATAAATCAGCACAAAAGGACACACAACAATGGGTTCAAATTAAGTTAAGTTAAAGAGTACAGGTTAATATTATCTTAAAGTAGTATAGAGGTAGAAAAGATTGCTGGGTAATCAATAATTCAGTAAGGTCACTGATTACTGGATTTTTAGCTCAGATAAGACATATCTATGGATGCATATGATAGGGAATAAATGGGAGTCATCACACTTGCACTAAAAGACATGCTATTTCTTTATTCCCATACATATTAGTGGTATTTTTATCACTATTAGACTGAGTATATGGCTGAATAAAAATATAGAGTAATAGAATGCCGAGGCATTCAGCTTGGTCAAGTTTCCATCTAATCCATCACTGCAATCGAACAAGTAAAAAGTTAAATACTGTACATGCAATACAAACTGTTAAAAAAGAAAATAACATAAGATCACCCTAAAATTGCTTGTAACCTGGTCAAACATGCACTCTGGATGGTAGTCTGCACTTTGGGCGGCTGCAACAACACAGCGCAGTCAGTAACCCTTTAAGCGATGTAATTTCTGAGTGTGTCAACATCTTGGGACTGATTTTTATATCAGAGTAGTGTACGTTAATATTTTAGCACATGGCGCAACAACCGCCCACCTCGAGCAAACAACTTGGTATCCTCTCCATTATAGAGGTTGATAACCTACATTAAAAGGCATTTTTTAACTCAAATGTTACACTGCAGTAGTAAAATTTACAAAACATTTTGCTGCAATTCAATAATAATAAATTAAATACTCAATACTTTTGAATGAATATTTACATTTTACAAAGTAAATACAGTACAGAATTTAAATAAAAGAACTGGTGCAAATATTCAGCTTTCTGTCATCCCACACCTTCCATACATTTTCCCAGTACTTATTCATCCCAGTTTAACATAAAAATATGGATATAAATGCTCAGTTGTGGCCATTCCTCTTCACTCATTGGATCAAAATCACGTAAACAGTTAAGAGGGGGCTCTCATTGTTGCAACAAGTTTTCTTACATTTTCTTAACCATAACCATACAAACCATACATCAGAAGACAAAGAATGACGACGTTTAGGTCTGTTCTCGACCATTATCAAGTCGGGAGTGAGGAAGAGGGGTGATTGATGAAGATTAAGCCACCCAAGAGGTGGCACGGGCATGAACAGCCCATCATGGGAGAGGGGAAGTAATAGTTCTAGATTCAGTTACTGGGAACAAAAAATTCCAAGTAGCATGGGTTATGGTGAGCCCGTAGTGGGACTTACCTGGCACAGGAGCAAGGCTGTAATGTTGAGGGAGAGAGGGGGGGGGGTAGGTATGGGCCAATAAATAGGGAAAGTGAGGTGAGCAGCAGGTAAATGAAGAAGGTACTTTCTAGGAGGCAAGGTGTAAGGTGAGGAACAGGTTAGAGAAGAAGGTAAGAATAAGGTGAAAAGTAATAATAGGATGAAAGGGTACAATAGAATGAGTAATAATGGGATGAATGAAGAATGGGAATAAGAGGAAGGTAAGAAGGGGGTTAGACTCAAGTTAGGTCACATTTATTAAGAAGCTTGGAGCATTTGAGTATGTACTGTACTGTAAAAGGGAAGACTCAACTACAACAAAGCCAGGACTAAGGTTCATGTTGAGTATGTTGTGCATCAGAGCAGATATGACAAGACGGCATCTGTAAAGAGTAAAGGCAGGAAAGAGTATTTCTAGAAGACACTTAGCACTACTTTCGTGTTCCTTAAATCTGTCATTTAGTATACGGCCAGTTTTGGATGTACTCTAAATGACAGACTTACCGGGACAGCCTGAAACGTCGTCGTTTTTTCCATCTTCTGATGTGTGGTTCGGTCGTTGTATCTTCAGCCACGTTATTGTGACCGTCTGCGTATTTTTTTTCTTACTTTCCTTTTAGTGTCTTTAAATCTTTCATTTAACTTTATTAATGGGTGAAAACAGCGAGGCAGTTCCTATCCTTCACTTCTGTTTCTAGGTTCGGATATGATAAAATACTCATCGTATTATATAAAAAAAGATGCAGAAGAATATTGCTTTTCTTGATATTTTCAAGCACTTGGTTCATTTGTTTTTCAGAGATTCTACAAGAGCACACCTGTTTATGATGAAAAGTTAACAGGATATCAATGATTCAAACAAATCATTAATGCTAAAATGGATACACTTACCTCATCTATATTTCTTAACCATTTTGCAATATTATCAAATGACTTTGCATTTGTAATGTCGTAAACCAACATTATACCCATGGCCCCTCTGTAGTATGAAGTGGTAATTGTGTGGAACCTCTCTTGGCCTGCAGTGTCCCTGGAAAAGTAAACAAGACTATAATACATTTCCTTAATTAATACTTGCAAATAAAAAACGACATGATATACAATGGTTGGCCAAGACTAAAAACATTTATTGCCGAGTACATTACACAAGATTTTAAACTTATGTGAAGTCCAGCAAACACCTTAACCTTTCTTTTAATTAAACATAATATTGACTTCACCGTAGTACCAACTTTCTTGAATGGATTAACTAGGACTGGATCTGTTGTGGTTTATTAATGATTTGGGTCCCACGAGTTTTTAGTTTTTCAATATTATTGCATTCTTTTATCCAAAATGATAAAACACACCTTTGTATATAAATATACTTTACAATAGAATGATATAAACAATTATTTTTAGATATACTGTACAAGATAAAATAAAGGCTAAAATTTGAAATAAAAAAATAACCTTGGAGATCTTAGTAATCCTCGTTAAAATCTGTAGCAAGAATGTAGCTTTACATTGTAGTAAAATAGTACTGTATATAGTACAAAGTTGTCACAATCTGCTGCTGGATAAACCATCTACAAGCAGTCTCTCGTCTAACTCCTTACGCTCTGCCACGAGTTCCCTCTTACTTGCCCCTTCCCAGATTTGTTAGCTTTTCTCAATCTATTGAGCCTCTTTTTCCTCCCTATATTCAGATAGCTCTTTTTCCCTTCTTGGTTTTACCTGACCATGTCTGGTGGTAGACATCTTTTTCACCGTGCAACAAGATTTGGTACAAGTGCGATGGTCTTTCATAGCTGACCATACCAACAGTCAAAAATTTCCATTGTTTTAGCAGTACTGAAGATCAGACCCAGATTTAGAAAACTATGTCAGCCAATATATTTCATACTTCAATACATTATGAGACTGCTCATAATGACTGAATACTTAAATGTATATGCAAAAACTTGTGTAGTATTAGGCTTAGACTTACCATATCTGCAACTTTATCTTCTTTCCTCTCAACTCAATGGTTTTGATTTTGAAGTCAATACCTGAAATGTGAGAAACAGTAATACTGAATATCCACATGTAATAGCATAGATTAATAAAACAAGAATTATATACTAAAAACTGATTAACAAATTAGATACAGCCCAACTCATAACTCAAATATTTATGAAACAAATTAAAAAGTTTGTACTGTACAGTACATGCATCAGGCACTTAATTCAGAGTTTGTTACACAAGCATGCCTATATATAACATTTAAAAAATTAGATTCCTAATAACTATGTAATTATTTGGCTATCAACAGTCAACTCAGTACCTACATTAACTGTATTATAAAATTATTTTCTACAAGTGGAGCTACTAGCATAGAATATTGTTATTTATAAAATTTTCTAATTGTTACTTATTAATTCTCTTATCAATTCATTTTCAGATTCTTCCACGGCAAACCAAGAGGTGACAGCTCTGTCGTCTCAACCAACTGGACCAGCATTAAATTCTCAGGCAGGGCAAGTTGTTTGGACATGTTTCCTCACACCTGATGTCTTTTCATCTACCATTAAATAGGTATCAGAGTTAGTCGACTGTTGTAAGTTGTATACAGCCTAGCAGTACCTCGATTAGACGAACAGGCTTTATGTTCCCAATAAATAAACATCTACCATTAGACCACCTATGTACACAACACGTATCTACTCTATAAGAATAAAGTAGTCGATACATTTTGTTTGCATGAAGTGTCACTTAAAATGTTATATACAGTACAGTATATAAAATGATATCTCAATCTGTGCACAATCCTAATCCAACCTATTAAATTTACATTTACAATGCAAATGACAGCCCTTAAAACTAACCTGTTCAATAAATACAGTAATATTTAAGTTTGGAAATATCTTACATTTACACGAGACTGGTAATTTGTGGGGAGGAATTAAATAAGAGCATTGTCAATGTTTGGCACTAATCAAGTAAACTAACCTAAAACAAATATATCAAGGTTAAGTAAATCTAAAGTTAATAAAATATAAACCACCAACACAACAGTAAAGCAAAATACTACTATCTAACTCCCAAATTAGTGTTTAGCCAGCACACTATACTACACGCAATAATAGTATCATGCTGCCAACTGTAATAGCACTTGGGAATCTATTAATTTAACACTCTCCCAAAATTTGATTATATGTGATTAAAAGTGTACTTTACGTATACAAAAAGGTTTCAGCTAGGTGCTGGAATCAGTTGTTATTCTACCATGCCTGGAGAGGGTTTCAGGAGTTCTACTACCCGAGCCCGGCCTGGGGCCAGGCTCTAAGTGTTTTCAAGCAAACAAAAACACAATTTTGAGAAAGATATTACGAGCTGAAGGTGAAACGTAAAATGCAGCGAGGGAAGTAAGGCCAACACCCGATCAAGAAACCAGGACGGCTCGGGAGGAGCATAAGCTGGCTGGTGAAAACCCCACAAGACAACTTTCAGAAGAAGAGTCAATGCTGAATGCCAGTAACAGTGGCTCAACCAATGCTGAGTAATAAGAGGTAACAGTATTAGGCACAAGATGCCAATCTAGAAATAAAGGACAAAATGGACAGGGCATTCTTGACCGAAACTGAAGAAAGATGAGAGAGAGATTGGTGAAAAGAGCTCCAGGTAGTCTCATATATATATATACACACTACCCAGTTCCCAGATGAGCCACAGAGACGTTAGAAAGAATTTTTTCAGTGTTAGAGTAGTTAATAAATGGAATGCACTAGGAAGTGATGTGGTGGAGGCTGACTCCATACACAGTTTCAAATGTAGATATGATAAGAGCCCAGTAGGCTCAGGAATCTGTACACCAGTTGATTGACAGTTGAGAGGCGGGACCAAAGAGCCAAAGCTCAACCCCCACAAGCACAATTAGGCAAGTACAATTAGGTGAGTACACTGTTGCTGCAGGAAAAAATGCAGGTGGGACACCAAGAAATTAGCCACCTGCTCACCACACAAATGGCAGTAAACACTTGCCAGAAACTTCAGACATGTAGAGCAGAAGGGAAGTTCGAACCACCAAAGTACACCGTCAACCAACCTGCCGAGAGGCAAAGCTGCGGAAAAATGCCCAGGTTTGGACGCTGGGCTAGAGACACCGGAAACCAAGGTGCCAAAAGTATCACCCTCCTTGAATACAACTTCAGAATGGACAGAACCGAGGAATAACTGAACTGGGGAAAAAAAGTAAGGGCACCTCTACCGATCCAGTCAGAGGGTATCCACTGCAAGAGCCTCGTGATCAGGATGGAAAACACCAGTTCCACACCGACATGAAGTGGTCCAACTTGGGGCGACTGAACTGCTCTCAGATCAAAGTGGAAGGATTTCTTGTCGATGATCCACCCATAAAAATTGGATGGAATCAAGATAACCTGTCTGCAAGAATACTGGAAACACCCTGTACATGAGCTGCACAGAGGATCAAACCCCAAGCAGCTATAAGCCAAAATACTCGACGCTCAGTTCCGTAAAGTTAAGGATTGAGCGACACCCCCATCCCCTCAGTTCAGGCAATGAACCACTGGGAAGCAGTCAGTGGAGCCAGAGCAGAGCCTGGAGGGAGCCAAATCCTCCTTAGAGAGGCAGTTGTCCCTACAGCTGCTCCCCCTACTCGGACGCCTTCTCATATGGAGAACTCACCTTTAAACCCAAGTGTTGGGTAAGGAGCTCAGCCATCTACCCGGAGCATTGTGACAGACTTCTGGGTTTGAGAGGCGCACAAGGTGTGTGGTGTGGGTGCCCTTTCAGACCTTCACTGGTGGGGTCTTGTTCCTCTCTGGAGGGTCTTCTTTGTTTCCTAGGGATAATTTTTTCATATATGTATGTATCAGTACGATTGTTCTCCTGCTTCCCCTGGAGATCGTTGCTGGCTCCATTTGGCGCCTCAAAATTGGTTTACTACTGTAGGTTTCGGTCTCCCCACGTTTCTCTTCAGTGGCCCGCACAGTTATATTTCGGTACATCATACAAAATTCAGACCGTTTTTCATTGATAGATCTCGACTCTATTTTTTTCCTAGATACTGGGCCAATCCTCGGCTTATTGGATGTGACGTGTGATGGAGTTCCTGGGATTCATCATGGGCATGGCTGACGTACCATCTGTTTTATACACCACTCCTGGGACTAGGCATGATTTGGACCCCACCACTAGCTGCGTTATCGTCTACCACTCTGGTTTCCTCTTCCATTTTATCTGGGGTTTCCATTATGGTCCATCCTTCTCCCATCAATTCTAGGATGTGTTTCATGGATGCTTTGGACACCCAGGGGCTGCGGGCTTTGTTACCCAAGTGCTCACACGAGGCCACCCAGCGTCGAGTGCATGCACAATTACAGTGCACCGAGTTTGGCTATCATG
>WNGS01122713.1:0-10938 GCA_020271785.1 Procambarus virginalis
TTTGGCAGGGCGCTGGATGTGGTGTTATATGCCTGTCTTTCTTTAGGTCTCTTTTTGTACGACTGAGACCGTCGCACACCAGTGTCGGTCCCTTTTTTCACCCTTCCGTCCCACTCTTGTGCATGTCCATCCCATGCTAGGGTCATTCAGGGGTCCCACCTTTGTTAGTGTTATGTGGTGTGGGGGTTGTGGTGTTGGTTCTGTACTCGCCTGGTAGGGCTTCTGGCTGTGCTTGCAAGGTTTATGCGCTCTGGCTTTTGGGTCCCGCCTATCTGGTAGAACTTGCGGGATAGTACCAGTGGAGTGCAGTGGTGCCATAGGCACACTCGGGGAACACTGTATATCCATCAGAGGTCTGCAGTTGTTACACGACCTCCTTGCGAGCATACGCCTTCTCGCTGGTACCTTATCTTGAGGTAACTTGAGGTGCTCCGGGGCTTAGCGTCCCCGCGGCCCGGTCATCGACCAGGCCTCCTGGACTGGTCATGCTGGCTGTTGGACATGGCTGCTTGCTGCCCGACGTATGAGTCACAGCCTGGTTGATCGGGTATCCTTGGAGGTGCTGATCCGGTTCTCTCTTGCACCAACCCGTCACCGCATCTTTATTACGTCAATATTGACTTCTTCGTTCCGTGCATAGGTGCCATACTAAACATAATGGTTCCCTTAAAAAACTTCGTGGAAAACACCGACCTTACCTGACCTACTTAGTAGGTTACAATAAGCATCTTATGGTTTCGTAATTACAATTGTTACTTAACCTATTATCGGTATGCCACTGAACTCTGTGAGGGGATTGCAAGTTATGCCCCTATGGTACGGTCTGTGGACTTTCGGGGCACACTAGCTTGCCTTCGACTTAGTTATGGCCCATCCTGGTTGTGGGGAGTCTGTGGGCCTGCAGGCCGCCCCATGCGTCTTCCTGGTGGGCCTCCCTTTGGCCGGTCTAGCCTGGCCTGGCCGGGCTTGGGGTGTACATGAGCTCCCGGTTCCCCATCCAGCCGGTTTTGAGCGGGGTTTCTCCGCCGTCGGTCGCCTGGTAGGCGGGTTCCTGGGCCTGCTGGGTTCTGTCGTGTCTCAGTGGGCCCTGTCTGGGGTCTATCTGCTCCGTTCTCTGCCTTTGCCGGAGCGAGTTGCTCTTTACCTGTGGCATGTTGCGGTGGTGTATACTCCCTAGTTGTGCTTGCGGGGGTTGAGCTCTGGCTCTTTGGTCCCGCCTCTCAAACGTCAATCTTATAACAGGTGTACGGTTTCCTGAGCCTATTGGGCTCTTATCGTATCTACACTTGAAACTGTGTTTGGAGTCAGCCTCCACCACATCGCTTCCTAATGCATTCCATTTGTCAACCACTCTGACACTAAAGTTCTTTCTAATGTCTCTGTGGCTCAATTGGGCATTCGGTTTCCACCTGCGTCCCCTAGGGCGTGTGCCCCTTGTGTTAAACAGCCTGTCTTTATCCACCAGGTTGTATGTTGCTACTACTGCGCGTGTGCATTAGTACCGTGTTTCGCAGTGGCGTGTCCTTACTCCTGGGGGTTTTTATGCTTCTGCTCTTTCGTCCTGCCTCACCCCAGTCGTTTTCCTGGCATCTCCTTTGGTCAGTTTTGCCTGCACTTGCTGCTATGTTGGGGGACGTGGTCGGTTTCCACCACTTCATTGTTTGTGTGTTCCCTTGTTTTCCTCCTCTGCCACAGGGGTGTTCTGCGTGTGTTCCTTGGCTTCTTGGGCTTTTTCGGCCTGTGTCCTGTGGTGTGCTTCTTTGTCTCGGTCTGTTGCTGTTGCTCGTACCTCTTGGTTCGGGTAGGGTTCTGGCGGCAACCCTTCCGCCTTCTTTGGTTTCCTTGCTTGCCCTGCCACTTGGTTTTTTGGGGTCTTGCGATGTCTCGCGTCGGACCCGTCATTTGTTCTCCTGGCGGGTTTGCTTGCTTTGGGATTTGTCTGTTCGGCAGACGTTCCATCTCCTTGTACCACCTGAGTTCGGTGGTCGCGCCGAGATCTTCTTGCGGCTCCGCCTTTTCCTGGGCTCGGAGGGGCCTTGTCGGGCTGCTTCCGTCTGCCTCGTGGTCTCGCCTCCGGCTGGTGGTCGGTGTCCCACCTGCGTGTTTCTCTTGGCGGCAGTATGGGGTGTTTTGGCGGTCCTTCCTTTTCCTGTACCTTCTTAGGTGGTTCCTCTTGTTAGCGTCGGCCTGGTTTTTTGGTGGGGGTTGGGGGCCGTCGTCGTGCCACATACTGTCGCCTCTCTTTTTGTGCGGCGCTGGCGGAGTCGCTTTGGCTTGCTTTCGGTCTTGCTTCTACACCGCTTAGTAAGCTGTCTTGTGCTTCGTTTCCCCTCCGGCCTGTTCGTGCGCCGCTTGCACCATCCTGGTTTCTGGTCAGCGTGCTCTGTCTTCTCCTCGGTTGGTAGTGCCTCTTCGGTTCCGGTTGTTTTTCGTCGGCTCTTTTCCTTTTGGGCATTTGCCTCTGGGGGTCGGGTCGCTGTGTTTTCCTGCTCTTTGGTTTTAGCGTTTTGGTTGTTTGGGTGGTGTCCGCCTCCCGGTTCCGTCCCTTTGATCTTCCTCTGTGGGTAGTTAGCTCCGGGGAGCCGACGGGGCCCCCCAGAAAACCAGCGTTGAATGTAATGAAACGCCATTTTCTGGGTGAGTCCCGGAGGCTCCCCGGCAACCCTCCCTCCCTCCGGTCGGCGGTTTTTCGCGTGTCTTGACATCCAGCCTCAGAACTGATGGGTGGATAGCCGGCGTGGGAGGTCTGGGGCTCCACCTTCCCCCTCCCGGGGAGGGGGGAGCTGCGCAGACAGCGGCGCGGTGACGTGTGACGTCACACTAGTTTGCTTGTTTTCTGTTTGGGAGTTCTATCCACTAGTTCGGATTTTGGTAGCAATTTTAACCAGAATAGGGGTTTGTTTTGGGGCGCTTACCTTTCTGGGTGCCTGTCCCGGTCGATGGCAGACATAGAATGCTTCCAACCACACGGGGGCTTCTATAGGCCATTGCTCCCCGTGCCTCTCTGAGGGGGCCCGGTTCTGGCCGTGGTCTCCGGTAGGCCTAAGAACTCCATACACATGACTGATGCCAAAGTCTGAAATTAGCATATCAGCCTGGGATAGCTCCGGGGAGCCTCCGGGACTCACCCAGAAAATGGCGTTTCATTACATTCAACGCTGGTTTTTTCAGAGTAAAATTATGTTTTCTCATGTTCGCATCCAGCATCCACATTATAGGAGTAAATATACCATATTACTTCATTACTTACGTAATGCTAGGAGGGTTTGAGTAGCTTTGGGTCTTTAGGTAAACAGAATCTCCAATAGATGGGGCGAGAGTCGCCCCATCTCTCTCGCCCGGGCGGGAGTCGAAACTTAAATTAAAATTGCTATATCATTGGTCTCATAATGCTATATCATTACACAATATATTGCAAGTGCGTAGGCGTCTGCACCCATGACCGAAAAGCTACTGAAAGCACTATAAAAACATATATATCTTCACTTGAGCTTTAAATATGTCTAATGTAATGTATTTAAAATAATGCTTATATTTCTATCTTTCTTAAGACATATAAAACATTTGTGTTTATTAACGAATTTACGTAAAATAAACATTGTTCTGAGAGAGTTGCTCTGTCGTTCAGTCTGTACGGGGATCGGAGCTCGGCGACTATTAAAACACATGAATCTTAATTAGAACTTTAATTTATGTCTATAATAAAGTGTTTAAAATGAGCCTTATATTCCTATCTTTCTTGAGGCATATAAAAATTTACGATTATTTACAAATTTACGTGAAATAAGCATTGTTCTGAGAGAGAGTTGTCCGTCGATCGATCTGTCCGGGATCGGAGCTCGGCTATTATAAAAGTACACGTATCTTCGCTTTAAATTTAAATATGACAATAGTAAGGTATTTAGAATGAAGCTTATATATCTGTCTTTCTTGTGACATATAAAAATCTTATGTTTATTAAGGAATCAGCGTGAAATAGGCATGGTTCTGAGATGAATGCTGCGGTTTTCGAGCTCGACGAGCGATGAAAACTGCCCCTTTTTACAACTACAAATATCTTCGGTTTTACTTAAAATATTTGTCTGATAGAGGTTTTACATATAGATCGCGTTTCTGTCTTTCTTCTGACTAATAAATAATTTTGGTTTATTAAGTTATCAAGATGTTTTCAACAATATTCTTTCAGCGTTCGTCTTTTCCAACATGGGCGACCCTTTTAGAAGCGCGATACTTGGGTTAACCCATCCTATAGTTGGGTCTGTTTCCAACTGGGTTCGAATAGTGTCACCAATATTTCTGTTGAGTAGGGTGGTGTGCCGCGCTCACGGGTCACGAGAAAAAATATTTGTATAAATTCCATTTATTATCCGATCTACTTGGGGATAGTTTACAAAAGTTTGCCATGAAATTTACGTTTTCTCTAATAGCCGAACAGCTATTTAGGAGAACGGCGCGGCAGTGAATCATCGTGGTAAAACAATTAAATTTATTGACATGACGAGTATAATCAAAGTAGTTTTTATATATATGTTGCCGGTCGAACGCATCCTTAGGTGACTTTTATACTTATGTTCTTCTAGAACATTCTATTGCAAACACATTGGAACACAAATGAAATACATACATGAAAAAATAATGTCAGGACAATGAATTGAATATACACTTTTCGTTGCGGGTTTCGCCGATATGCCGCCGCGGGTAACACTTTGGCCACTTCCACACTGTTTTGGGTGGGCTACGACATTGAATCTATATTTATATGCATATGTCCGTGTAGAGAATTTTATTGCGATTTCAGGGATATCAAAATTAACGCTGTAGCACAACTGTGGACTTCACAACCATGAAGAGAGTAGAAACATTTTGTTGGTGTTTGGCGCTCTCGGCTAGTGATCTCAGTAGTTCTTTATTTGGTGTTGATATACCTTATGTTTTTGAGGCATTTTATAGGTATGTTCTTATAGACAATTCTATGGCGAGCACAGTGATACAAAAATTAAATACGTACGCCAACAATTAGTGTCAGGACAGTCAAAAGAGTTTACACTTTTGGTCTTGCCGCGTAAGCGCTCGAAACGCCGAAAGTATCTAGGCATGTTTTTTTTTCAATATGCCGGAAGCGGCAAAGTGTTAAGTGTGAGAGCCTCAGTACTGAGTTATCAACCAAGGTTGGCACACAGTTTGCCACCAGACTAGAACCCGAGCTGAGAGGTATGAGCTACGAGGAGAGGCTATGGGAATTAAACCTCACTTCGCAGGAAGACACAAGAGTTAGGGGGGACATGATCACCACATTCAAGATTCTCAAGGGAATTGATAGGGTAGATAAAGACAGGGTATTTAACACAAGGGGCACACGCACTAGGGGACACAGGTGGAAACTAAGTGCCCAAATGAGCCACAGAGATATTAGAAAGAACATTTTTAGTGTCAGAATGGTTGACAAATGGAATGCATTAGGAAGTGAGGTGGTGGAGGCTGACTCCTACACAGTTTCAAGTGTAGATATGATAGAGCCCAATAGGCTCAGGAACCTGTACACCTGTACTTTCTAACTTCAGAATTGCTTTTAAATACATGGATGGCGATATACTAAAGAAATTGTTTACGACTTTTGTTAGGCCAAAGCTAGAATATGAAGCGGTTGTGTGGTGCCTATATCTTAAGAAGCACATCAACAAACTGGAAAAGGTGCAAAGACATACTACTAAGTGGCTCCCAGAACTGAAGGGCAAGAGCTATGAAGAGAGGTTAGAGGCATTAAATATGCCAAAACTGGAAGACAAGAAAAAGAGGTGATATGATCACTACATACAAAATAATAACAGGAATTGATAAAATTGATAGGGAAGATTTCCTGAGACCTGGAACTTTAAGAACAAGAGGTCATAGATGTAAACTAGCTAAACACAGATGCCAAAGAAATATAAGGAAGTTCACTTTCGCAAACAGAGTGGTAGACGGTTGGAACAAGGTAGGTGAGAAGGTGGTGGAGGCCAAGACCGTCAGTAGTTTCAAAGCGTTATATGACAAAGAGTGCTGGGAAGAAGGGACACCACAAGCATAGCTCTCATCCTGTAACTACACTTAGGTAATTACTTAGGTAATTACCTGTTGATTGACGATTGAGAGGCGGGACCAAAGAGCCAGAGCTCGACCCCTGCAAGCACAATTAGGTAAGTACAGCATGAGCTAACAGCATCGCTGTTCAGCTAGTGACCACGGCATCGCCTAAAATTGTCAAAATATATATGTAACTGGTATATTTAGCCATGATAGTATTAGAGAGGAGCCTGACTGTGATAAAGACTGTGTACAATTTTCAGATATCAGTGAACACAATGCTGTTTTGGGATAGGTTGGACATGTATATGAGTGGGAGGTTATAAATAGGACCTACCTCATATGGGCCAATAGGCCTTCTGCAGTTACCGTTATTCTTATGTTCTCATGTTCTGTTCAAGATGTTCACAGCACTATGCAGGTAGCCACAGCACCCTACCATTGTTTGGTCCATCTTAGAATCTTGAAATGACTTCTCATGTTCCTTTACAGAATAAACTTGTGGAAAATTATTAATATACAGGATTTAGTGACCAGGATTCTGATAATAGCAGGATTGTGGTGATAATTAGCTCTGTTCGCAGTATGGTAGGAGTAATCTTGGTGAGGGAGGGAGGGAGGTAGCATCGTCTGCTGATTCTGTGTGGCAACCTGTTATTGTCTGGACTCAGCATACCAGCTTAGTGGTTTGCTATGGTGAAAACAAATGTAGATTCTTATACTGTATATGATGTGTGTATATAGTGTAATAACAGCAAAAGGAGTATGTTGGGAGAAGCATTGTTGCCGAGTGAGGTGTTGGTGAAAGAGGGAGTGAGGTGGCGTCTGCTAGTGACCCTGAGAGCTTCATTGCTCAGCGCCCATAATTTGCTCAACTTCTCAGCTCCATCATGGCTATAGTATGTCACATACAATATTTAATTTTATTTTGCCATGATCAGAGGCTACAATTTAACAATATAGGAAGAGAAAATAATTTTTTGCACAGAATTTATTTTCGGCGCACTACAGAATTGTCATTTATTATGGCCGTACAGCATGGTGGTTAAGTCTAGCCAGCCTGCTATCTGTCCGCACGCCCATGACGTTGGGAAGTTTGCTGCTTTGGCTGCCGTGTTTGCCATTTCTTGGGTCAATATTCGGGCGCAGTGCTTTTGGAGGTCGAGAAGTTCTCAGTGATCCCTGGAGGCTCGCAGTCATCCTCCCTCCCTCCCTCCCTCCTGCCGACGTTTTTTTTCGCATTGTTTGGATGCTTAGCTTCCGAACTGGATTGCTAGGTAGCCGGCACAAGGGGTCCGGGGCTCCGCCATCACCCTCTCGGGGAGGGGATGGCTGCGCTTACGAGTGTTGCGACAGCAAAGTGTGATGTTTGCTTGTTTCCCTTGTTAACTTGGGACTGGTGGGTGTTTTGCCTCTCCGGTTTTTGGTTGCAGTTTTCTTACCATATGGGGTCTGTTTTGTTATGCCTACTTCTCTGGGTGCCTAACCCTATTGGATGGCAGATAAGGAAAACCCCCAACCATGGGGTGTTTTCCAGGGCCATTCCTCCCTGTACCTCTCTGAGGGGGCCAGGTTCTGGTTTGTGGTCCCCGGTAGGCTGAACTCCATTGACTAATGCCCTGATCGGGCTCAAGTCATTTCCAGTGCTGTGCCTTGTGGTGTGGTCCTGTCCTGCGGTGGTGTGTGAACCAGGAGTAATTTCACAAGTACTCGGGGCTGCATATGCCTAGGGTTCCTTTCCCTAGGTGCCCAGTAGGTATTGCCCTTGTGGCTTGGGGTTATCTTCCACAAGTCGCTTGGGGTCTGCCTCTGTGGAATCTTTTGCTTCTCGGTAATTGCCCGCCCTTGGTGTCAGCTGTGGTGTTTCTTGCACCACTTGTTTTGTCACTGGTAGGGGCGCAAGGTACTGTGCAGCTAGTTTTCACCAGATTATAGCGATCGGCTATGTTCCACCTGGGTCGTTGTCCCTCATGCGGGAGTTTTCTTTTATTTTTGTTTCCTGCCTGGTGGGGGTCTGCCCCTTGGTGTTGGTACCCCTTCTATATAAATTGGTGGTCCTACTAGGTCCCTGTGAGTGTACACGTCCCGAGGGTTCAACTGTTAGTAGTTCGCTGGATAGTTTGGGGTGCCGGTTATCAGTATCTTGCCTGGGCTTCCCTTAGCAGAGCATCTAAGGGCCCTGGAAATCCCCTTTAGGGCTCCGTGGTCCGATGGATGCATCCTCTGGGTCCCATCTCACTTTGTGAGAGTTTGAGGGTTGCTCTGTCCCCTTGTCTCAGGGTGACAATCACCAATTTGTGCCTCCCTCATGCTGCCTGTTGAGTCCGTAACACCTTTGACCCGGAGTCCTGCGAGTGGTGTTTCTTGCTTATACTCCAGTTCATCCAATTCACTGATCTTGATACTCGGGTGCAGGCAGCTTCAGCGTTGCATGCGTGTTTTAGGTTGCTGCAGAGCGCTGGGTTGGTTACTAACCCGGATGCCCTGAGCTTGCCCGGTTTTGCATATAGGGACTCAAACTTGGGGTTGTTATCGCCTCAACTTTGTTTCGTCCATGCCTCCTTTGTCCTTCTGCTGTTCTTCGACCCTCTGCACCCAGTTCTGAAGTGTCTAAGGGTTTCAGAGTCGTGGCAGGGTTTAGTTGGTGGTGAGATTCGGGCAGTTTCAGGGGATGCTCCTTCTGGTGTGATGACGGAGGCATTCGAGCCTTTTTCTCCAGCCGGTGCTTCTGGGTGTGACCAGTGGGCCCTGTTTGTTACAACTTTTCCGGTGGACTTTGCCTTATCTCTTGAGGCACAAGGTTTGCAGGACAACTCGGCCCCGGGTCCTAATGTGGAGGTTCCCGAGGCAAGGGAGGGGTTGACTTGGGGGGCTTGGGCTCCATTTGACCCCGCTTGGGTGTTGGTACCCTATGAGTGAGGCTTGTTGTTGCAGGGGGGTGGGGTTGTCTTATCCCTTCCCTCCCTATATGATTTTGATATAGCATCAACCCCTCCCCGGGATCCCTCTGGTACTTCTGTCCCTCACTTCCGGAGGTTTTTGGCCTCCCGCATCGCGCCCCATTAGGTGCGGGAGGCCATTGCGGCTCTAGGCCATCTCCTGCATGACCTGGATTGTGCCTCGATAATGGATCCGGCCTCATTTGTGATCGGTTTTTCCTTTCCTTACTGGGTGCGTTACGAGGTTCCGGAGTCGTCCTCTTTGGCAGAACAGCCTGTATTTTCAATGGCGTCATGGCATACGTTCTGTCAGTCCCACATGCTTGAGTGGCGAGAAGCCCTGACGGTTGTTCAGGTTTACCTGAGGCGAGATTGAACGCTTCACTGCTTACTGCTTGTATGTTCGTCCCTGCCCTTCTTTGGGGTGTCGGTCTGTGTAGCTTTGCGTACAGGTTCCCTCCCTTTCGGCTGCCCTGGTTGCTGAGGACTTACTCATCCGTGACCATTAGGCTTCGGTCTTGCGTTTCTTTTCCCTTCTCAAGCTGCCTTCGGACTGGCTTGAGGACATGGAGGCGTTGGTTGCTGATCCTAGTTCTAGTGCATTGATCGCAGTGGTGCGGACGTCGGCTGCCTTGTTGAAGCTGTTTGTGCCAATCCTAAGGGAGGCAGTGTCTCTGTTTTTTGCTTCTCGTTTTGGGTGCCATCAGGCGGTGCTCGCTCATTCCTTAGAATCCGCTTGAGCTCTGGCTCTTAGGTTTTCTATGCCCATTTTGTCCTTTCTGTTTGCACAGTATGCGATGGTGCAGTTTCTGCAAACGGAGGTTTCTAGTTGTCATCCCATGTCAGACGTTTTGGTTCTTAGGGGGGGCCCGTGGGGTTTCTTCCCAAAAGGGTCATACCCAGGGCTCGAGGTTCCTCTTATCGTGGTATGCCAGTGGTGCCAATTTCAGAGTCGGAACAGCCTTCCGGGCCGACGACGTCAGGTTGGCGTGGTAATCGCTCTGCTCATCTATCGGCTTTTCATAAGGGGCTTCGGCCCTTTCGTTGGTCATCCTATTGACGAGGCAATTGGGAGGGAGAAGTTCGTGCAGTTTGCTCACGCCTGGTCCCAAGATTTGTTGGCTTTTCAGGTTGCTTCATGCGGCTTGCAGTGGCATTGGGTGGCCCCTCCTTCTTCGGTGGGGCTCGGAGCTGGCAGGGCAGGCTTTCTCTCTGTTGGGTCACCTTGGAGTGGGTTTGCTTGGGTGTGGACAAAAGTCCTCGTCCCTCAGGTCGGTTTCCCACCTGTTTCCGGTTCTGAAAAGAGACTGTGCGGACTTGTGGTACATTCTGGACTTGTTCCATCTGAACCCTTGGGTCTATTGCTCCTGCTTTCGGATGACTTCTTTGTCCCAGGTCCGGCTTCTCTTGGAACTGGCCCTTGGATGGTGTCCCTGGAGTGAGTGGCGACCACCTCCCGGGAAAGTCCCTCTTGTTTTTATCTTTAGTTAAGTAGCTCCAGGGAGCCAAAGGGGCTCCCCCAGAAAACCAGCGTTGAATGTAATGAAACGCCATTTTTTGGGTTAGACCCGGAGTCTTCCCGGCAACCCTCCCTTCCTCCGGTCGGAGGTTTTTCGCAGTTTTTGACATCCAGCCTCTGAACTTGGGGGGGGTGATAGCCGGTGTGGGAGGTCTGGAGCTTCCCATCCCCCCTTCTGCGGAAGGGGGGAGCTGCACTGACAGCGGCACGGAGATGGTTGTGACATCATGCTCGTTTGTTAGTTTTTAGTTTGGAGAGTTCTTCTCAACAGTTTGGCTTTCAGTAGCAATTTTTTAACCAGATGGGTTTGTTTTGGGGTACCTACCTTTCTTGGGTGCCTGTCTCGGTCGATGGCAGACGTAGAATGCTTCCAACCTCACGAGGCTTTCTATAGGCCATTGCTCCTCGTGCCTCTCT
>WNGS01122731.1:0-14374 GCA_020271785.1 Procambarus virginalis
AGGACTGAGGAAGGGAAATGCTTTACTAGCAGTTGCTAGGCTGGTGGGGGAGAAGAGAAAGGAAATTGGAGCAAGTATTGGCAGGAGTTTGCAGAGAAAGTTGGGAGTAACAGAAACTTGAAAGAAATCTGGCAGGACGTAAATAAAATAGGGGTTAAAAAAGCATATTTTGTTGCACATCTGACCTGCAAGGAATTGCAAATGTCTCGTAAATAAATGGGCGGAAGCTGCCAAAACTAGTTCATTACCCGCTGTAACGAGAGAGTCATTAGATTCCTGGAAAGATCTAAGAAAGGATTTTATACTTACAGCAGGTAACAGTGGTGATGTCACTTGCACAGGTATTACCAGAGAAGAACTAATAACGGCGATTAAAGTTGGGAAATCTACCGCCCCTGGGGAGGAGGGAGTAACTTATGAAATACTTAATGAACTTGCCATTATGACGAAAAGCCCACTTTTAGATCTCTTTAATATTAGTTATAAAGAGGGCAGTATTCCCAGTAAATGGAAAAAAGCTATGATCATCCCTATCCCTAAAGCCAATGGAGAGTACAGACCTGTGTCTTTACCTCGTGTTTTTGTAAAATGATGGAGAGGATCATTTTAAATAGACTTTTATATATAATAGGTGATCAGCTGTCTAGTAATTTGTTCGGGTTCCTCAGAGGAAAAGGTACCTCTGATTGTATTATTAAATGTCTAGCTAATGAAAATGATTATTATAGAATTTTTATTGATTTACAAGGAGCTTTTGATAAAGCTAACAAAGAGGTTATTTTATATGAACTAGCTGGTCTTGGTGTTAAAGGGAGATTATTGCGCTGGATAGGGGATTATCTTTATGAAAGGAAGGCTCAGGTGTGGTATCAAGGTTGTATGTCAGGTGTGAGGTCTTTTGAACTCGGCACACCTCAGGGAGGCGTGTTGAGTCCCACCCTGTTTAATGTACTAATGAATAAGATAGCATCTGAGAGATGCTCAAATGGGGTAACTTCGATCATATATGCCGATGATATTTTGTTTCAGGGCAAAGATATTTCAAAAGTTCAAACAGTGTTGGACAATTTCGGAAACCTGTGTCACCATATGGGACTGGTGGTTAATGAAAACAAAACTAAGTTTGAATGTAGAAGTCGGAGGCTCATTATATTGAAAATAAACGGTAAAAATAGAGAGTTAATATATATAAATTTAGGCATATATGTTGGATATACCCATGAGAGTTTGGAAGCCGAGATGAACAGACTGTTGGGTCAATGTCGGAAGAGATTACAACCTCTGAAGGCCTTGGCATGCTGTGGAAAGGGAGTGGGAGTCCCTGTGCTACGAATGATATACTTGAGTACTGTAAGATCTCTTATTGGTTATGCTGCACCTGTCATTTCTTATTTTGGTAAAGGTAGGATTTCCTGTATGTGGCCTCCAGTTTGCAACGCCTGGTTTCGTTACCTTACATTTACTCGGGTTGAACTTTAGTAGCCGTTTGTTGGACCATTCATTGATTGAACTCTAAGGGACTCCACTGGTGACGCCTCGCCAGTCTCAGACCTCAACCCTCACAGTGACTCTGTCTTCTGTTACTTACTGTAACAGCTAATGAATTAATCTTCTCGGTTCAAAAGGTGGGACGTAATGAACAATGTATGATGAAGAAGAGAGTATATATGAATAACTTATGTTCTAATGTTATAAAGTATGATGTTATTACAGAGTGTATTGCTGTGCCAAAGAGAAAATTCACACCACCATGGGAGGATTGTAATGTAGATTTGATAGGTTTTCAGATGTGATAGGAAACACCGGCTTCAGGGTGGGGTCAGCCTCTACATCAAAGACACACTCATCTGTACTGAGCTGCTAAACACCTCAAATGATATGGTGGAAGTGCTGATAATCAAAATAGAGATCCTAAATGTAGTTATTGTCCTTGTATATAAGTCACCGGAGGCAAACCCTCAGCAGTTTAAAGACCAACTAATGAAAATAGAACACTGCTTGGAAAACCTCATAAATCCAGCTCCGAACATCATTCTGCTTGGGGACTTCAACCTACGGCACCTGAAATGGAAGCACCTGGCTAATACAGTAATATCAGAAAGAATACCAGGAAGTAGCCTTAATGAACAGGCACATGCAAATGACCTGCTACGGATGTGCGACAGGTTTGCCTTAAACCAGCAAATAGTAGAACCAACTAGGAAGGAGAACACGCTGGACCTCATTTTCACTAATAATGATGAATTGATCAGGATCATAATGATTACAAATACCTGTTACTCAGATCACAACTTAATTGAAGTTATGACAACCATGGGGAATAGACCTCCAAAACCAGTCCAGATTCCCGGTGGAGGAGATTTCAGCAAATTCAACTTCAACAAAAACAGATAAACTGGGAGCAAATAAACCAGGACTTCACAGAAATAAACTGGGAAGAACAGCTAGAAAATGCGAACCTGAACCAGTGCCTGAAAAAATAAGCTCAGTAGCACTAGAAATATGTACAAACCGCATCCCCCTAAGAAAAAAGAGGAAGAGATGCAGATTGGAACGAGAACGTCGTTCCCTATATAAGCGAAGAAAATGAATCGCGGAACAACTTGAGAGTCACACCCTATCTCAGGAACGGCGAAGAAGGCTAGGTAGCGAAATAGGAACAATTGAACTCAACCTACAAGAATCATACAAAACGCAGGAGAGGCAAAGAGAGCAAAAGTCCATCAGTGAAATAGAGAGAAACCCGAAATATTTTTTCTCCTATGCAAAATCAAGATCGAAAACCACATCTAGTATTGGGCCCCTGCGAAAGGAAGATGGAACTTTCACCGATGACAACAAAAAATGAGCGAGCTACTGAGGAAGCAGTACGACTCGGTTTTCAGCGAGCCATTAAACGCACTAAAGATCGGTAACCCAAATGAATTTTTCATGGATATGATACCAACATCAAATCATATATCAGACGTCACCCTATCCCACCTGGACTTTGAAGAAGTCATAAACAGTATGCCTATGCACTCTGCACCAGGCCCGGATTCTTGGAACTCCATATTCATCAAGAACTGCAAAAAACCACTATCGCAGGCCCTCCACATTCTGTGGAGACAAAGTCTAGATACTGGCGTTACTCCTGATATACTAAAAACAGCAGAGATAGCACCACTTCATAAAGGAGGAAATAAGGCAGAGGCAAAAAATTACAGACCGATAGCGTTAACATCGCACATCATTAACATTTTTGAGAGAGTGCTAAGAAGTAAGCTCACAAAATACATGGAAGCACAGCATCTCCATAACCCACGACAACATGGTTTCAGAACAGGGCGCTCTTGCCTGTCGCAGTTGCTGGACCACTATGATATGGCATTAGATGCTATGGAAGACAAACAAAACGCTGATGTAATTTACATAGATTTCGCAAAAGCTTTTGATAAATGTGACCATGGTGTTATTGCACATAAAATGCGCTCAAAAGGAATTACCGGAAAAATAGGCAGATGGATCTACGCAGATGGCAGATGGCCTTCTGCAGCTGCCTTTGTTCTTATGTTCTTATGTTCATCCTTAAATGCTCTCAACTCTTTAAGACACAACTGTAACATGCTCGTGTCCGAAGCTAGACACAAATACAACAAAATTATTAAGGATGGTAACAGAGTCCATTTCATGTGGTCTCCATCTCATGTTGGCCTCCGAATGCATGATAGAGCTGATAAGTTAGCCAAAGAATCTGCCTTTAAAGGAGCCGTTGAGTGTAACCTTGGATTGTCAATGAGCAATCTGAGAGCAGCAGTACACCGAGAACTTCAACAAGATCTTGTAGATCTGAGGCAAAGTGAAATTGACACCAGTAATTCCATCTATCATCATACTATCATGCAAGAGGAGCCACACATCTATGGATCATCCAATAAAATCAGCAGACTTCTAGATGTTACTGCTGCTCGGCTTAGACTCGGTTACAAGTATCTCTGGGAATTCTCATTATCTGCCGATGTAGACCTGACCAAATGTAAACTGTGTCAACAAAATTATTCGCACACCCTCCGTCACTATGTGATGGAGTGCGAAAAGATACGTGAATTTAGAGACAATTCTATAACCAATGTTCCAGCGATGTGTAAATATTTCATTCAAAATGACCTGCTACCAGAAATTTTAGCCAAATATCCCCAGTTTGCTAACTGTAGGTAGTAACAGAGTGATTGTAACCTATCCACCGCTGCCCACTGGATGGGGGGCGGTGTGCAGGACAAACATATAAATTGTGACACTAGCTCTCCACATATGTCAGTTGCTTAATTTAGAACCTGTATTTGAGGTCGATCTCGAACCCATTGTTGATGTGACGACTTATATTGAATTTTGTAACTAGCTCATCAAGATTGTAACTTGCTTAGCTAAATGAATTGTGGGGTTCAGTCCCTGAGCCCATTATGTGCCTCTGTAACCCTTTCCACTACCGCCCACAAGATGGGTATGGGGTGCATAATAAATGAACTAAAACTAACTAAAACTAACTCCATAACCCCGACAACATGGTTTCAGAACAGGGCGCTCTTGCCTGTCGCAGTTGCTGGACCACTATGATATGGCATTAGATGCTATGGAAGACAAACAAAACGCTGATGTAATTTACATAGATTTCGCAAAAGCTTTTGATAAATGTGACCATGGTGTTATTGCACATAAAATGCGCTCAAAAGGAATTACCGGAAAAATAGGCAGATGGATCTACAATTTCCTGACCAACAGAACCCAATGTGTAATAGTCAACAAAATAAAATCCAGCCCATCAACCGTTAAGAGCTCAGTCCCCCAGGGTACTGTGCTTGCTCCAGTACTTTTTCTCATCCTCATATCGGACATAGACAAGAACACAACCTATAGCACTGTATCATCTTTTGCAGATGACACTAGGATCTTCATGAGAGTAGGCAACATAGAGGACACGGCAAACCTCCAGTCAGATGTAGATCAGTTCTTTCTATGGGTTACAGAAAATAATATGGTGTTTAACGAAGATAAGTTCCAGCTCATGCGCTATGGAAAAAATGAAAATATAAAAACGGAAACCACGTACAAAACTCAGGCAAATCATAACATAGCACGAAAAGGCAATGTAAAGGATTTGGGTGTACTCATGTCGGAAGACCTTACCTTTAAAGAACACAATAAAGTGGCCGTCACAACTGCACGAAAAATGACGGGTTGGATAACAAGAACTTTTCACACTAGAGATGCTATACCGATGATGATACTTTTCAAAACGCTGGTGCTCTCTAGAGTGGAGTACTGCTGCGCAATGACAGCCCCTTTCAAAGCTGGAGAAATTGCTGACTTGGAGAGCGTGCAGAGATCCTTCACTCCTAGAATCCACTCGGTAAAACATCTAAACTATTGGGACCGACTAAATAGCCTAAATCTGTACTCCCTTGAGCGCAGGCGGGAGAGATACATAATAATTTACACATGGAAAATATTAGAGGGGCTGGTCCCAAACCTGCATACAGAAATAACATCACATGAGACCAGAAGACATGGCAGGATGTGCAGAATACCCCCGTTGAAAAGCAGAGGTGCAACTGGTACTCTGAGAGAGAACTCTATCAACATCAGGGGCCCGAGACTGTTCAACACGCTCCAGCTACACATAAGGGGTATAACTGGCCAACCCCTCACAGTGTTCAAGAGAGAACTGGATAAGCACCTCCAAAGGATACCTGATCAACCAGGCTGTGACTCGTACGTCAGGCTGCGAGCAGCCGCGTCCAACAGCCTGGTTGATCAGTCCAGCAACCAGGAGGCCTGGTCGATGACCGGGCCGCGGGGACGCTAAGCCCCGGAAGCACCTCAAGGTATACTCAAGGTAAGGTAGGTAAGGTAGATGTAGTAATTACTCCCTTGCAAAAGAAAAAAAGTATGTATGAAATAGGAGAGCTGAGAGCAACATATAATTGTATAATTAGAAAACTGCCCACAGAAAACACTCTACATGTATATTGTGATGGGTCAGTAGCTAGGGATGGGAAGGCAGGATGTGGAGTCTTGATCAGGGAGTACACTGACATCGGCACTGTAGATACTGTTATTGGACGCCGCTTAACTGACAATGTCTCTTCAACGCAGGCTGAACTCCAAGGAGTATTAGCAGGATTACAGGAAGTAGTCAAATGTGGTAAAAATGCTTGCTTCTTTATATATTGATTATTCGCACACCCTCCGTCACTATGTGATGGAGTGCGAAAAGATACGTGAATTTAGAGACAATTCTATAACCAATGTTTCAGCGATGTGTAAATATTTCATTCAAAATGATCTGCTACCAGAAATTCGAGCCAAATATCCCCAGTTTGCTAACTGTAGGTAGTAACTAAGTGATTGTGACCTATCCACCGCTGCCCACTGGATGGGAGGCGGTGTGCAGGACAGACATATAAATTTTGACACTATCTCTCCACATATGTCAGTTGCTTAATTTAGAACCTGTATTTGAGGTCGATCTCGAACCCATTGTTGATGTGACGACTTATATTGAATTTTGTAACTAGCTCATCAAGATTGTAACTTGCTTAGCTAAATGTTGACTTAACCACCGCACACCCCCCGCGTCAACACGCTTTTTACGCTCCTCACTCTACGCTGTATTTTCAGCCCTTAAACTACCGCCAGATGATGTAGACCACCACCCGCAGGCAGCTAAGTACGTGGAGTCCAAGCATGTCATAGCACATTCAAAGTAACCAACCCAAATCGACTCATTCAGACACAAACTAAATTCAAAACAATCCTCTCTGTGTGAGTACCAGTGCCACCACCGCGCTGCCTGCCGCAAGTTTCCACCACAACAAATACTCCAGTCATCCTATACCTATCATGTCTCCCAGGAACAAGACTGTACTGGTAAATAAGATCAACAAAGCCCCTAACAAGGCATCCATCCCGACAAATAGTGCCAGTCAACGTGTTTCTCCCTCTGGTAGCTCTGGGGTCTGTGGCGGCGGTGCCTCCCTCCCCTCCACCCCATTGAGCCAGGGAGGGTTGTCCTCTCAACCCTCCCCTGCTGGCACTCTCGCATCACTGTTTACGAGATTTAAGCGTGCTTCTGGTCCCTCACGGAGTTCCTTAACTGGGCTGATAACCAATGGTTCAAAAAGTTGTGCTCAGTCCTTGAGGCTCAAAATACGATCATCTTGAGTCTTCAATCCGAAAATCAAGCCAACTGTTCGAACCTCCAGCGACAACAGCAAGAAATAACCCTCCTCCAGGATGATATTAGAAACTTAAGGGCTAGCCGTGATCAACTCCAGCATGACTTGAATGGTCTCCGTGAGGAAAACACTCGTCTGAAATCTGATGAAACCATAAAAAAACAAGAGGAAGCTCTCAGCAAAATGACTGCAAGTATCAATACTTTATCCGCCCAACGTTCCGTCACCCAGGATGAACAAGATCAGCAAAAGCTGCTTGATTCTGTAGTTGTGTCGTCCCAAGCTATTCCAATTGAACGCGAAGGTGAAAAGTGTACTGAAATTGTTCAGAATCTCTTAAAACAAGAATTGCAGGTCAATCTAGACAAAACTAACATTATTGCTGCCTACAGAGTAGGCAAACTAACCCATCTGGACACAACCAGCGCAAAATTCGACTGAAATTGGCCTCCCAGTCCACTAAATCTCATCTTGTCCAAACAGCTGCGTCCCAAAAAAAGGGAATTTACATAAACGAGTGCTTGACTAGAAAAAGACAGCACCTCCTCTACCGCCTGCGTCAAATCCGTCATCAAAACCCAGACGCGATTCATCAGTGCTTCGTTAGAGATGGCTTGATTAAAGTTAGGAAAACATCAACAGATAAATGTTTACAATTACTAATGAGGATAACCTCAACACCTTCCTCAACCAATGTGGTCTGTCTAACTTTATTAGCGCTCCCAATGAGTCAACATAATTAATCCCCTTGTCGCGTAGTGCGGGCTAGGTATCCTAATTTCTTTTTGTTTCACTTTTTAATTAATTTTTAATTTACCTTCTACTAGTCATTTTCTGGGCACAATTAACCGAGTGCTTAATTATATCTTCATGCCTCTTAAGTATACGGTCATAACTTACTACTCAACTTTTCACTCATTTCAATTATTACTAAGGTTGCCTAGCCTCGCCATCCTCTCTTACTCCATTGTACCACTGGCTTTGCCTGTGTCTCATTTATGGAAATTATTTACTTACAGCTAGTGTACCTGAGAGTACCTGTAAGCTACCTCATTTTTTGTTCTTTTTTTTTGTTCATTTGTTTGTGTGTTGTATAGACTTGTTTTATATATATTTTCCCCTTTTATATCTTAATTATTTTTTGTAATTTGCCATTCCTGCATTGTATTCCTGCAACCATCCTTCTTATGCAGGCAAGTTTAGACCCTGAACTAAACCTCTTATCCACTATCTATGACAATCATCACTTTAATGATCTGAACTGCAGATATTTTACAGCAAATGATGTAAACAATGTATTATCACATAATCACAATATCTCTGTAATCAACTTAAATGTTAGATCCCTAGGTAAACACTTCGATGATGTTAGTGCCTTAATTGAAACTATTGACAACAAATTCACTTTTATTGTACTTACTGAAACATGGTTGAAAGAGGATACTACTCAACTCTTTAACATGCCTAACTACTTGGCAATTCACAACTGTCGTCAAACTCAGAGAGGTGGTGGTACTGCTCTTTACTACCATCATGAACTAACATGCTTAAAAGTAATTAGAACTAGAGACTGCTGTGGGGAGTATATCTTCGCCAGTTTCAGAGTAAAGGGTACCGATCTATCCTGTCTGGGGGAGCAGTCTATAGGATTCCTAACACTGATGTGCCCGAATTCAATTCAAACCTTAGAAATCTAATACTCGATAACAGACTTAACAAAACCATCTAATTATCGCAGGGGACTTTAATATTGACCTCTGCGAGCCTGAGCACCCTACTACTGTTAGCTTCCTCAACTGTATGAATTCCTGCTTCCTCATACCCTTAATCACTAGACCTACCAGAATCACTGATAGTACTGCCACGACTCTAGATCACATCTGGACCAACATAACCTCTCCGCTTACTTCAGGTATAATCACCGACAGTACTACAGACCATTACCCCACATTTCTCTTAACTAACATTAACAAACCACCTCTAGAGTCAAGGGAGATAAGTTTTAGGCTGCACAATGAATCTGCTATAGGCAATTTTATAACTGCTGCTGATAATGTCAACTGGGAGTCAGAGTTAGGTAACATAGGGGACATCAACCTAGCAGTACAATCTTTTCTTCAAAAAACTCTAAGCCTTTATAACACCCACTGTCCTATGCTTACAAACAAGTCACTACCAAAAGGCTTAACAATCCCTGGCTTACAAAGGGAATACTTAAATCCATTAATAAAAAACATGACCTTGAGAAGAAGTATAGGCTAGGAACCGTCTCTAAAGAATTCTCAAAGAATTACTCTTTACTGCTATCTAAGATAATTAGACGAGCCAAAACTAAATACTACGAAGATAAATTTACCCAAATAAAGAGCAACATTAAAAAAACTTGGAGCACAATTTCACAAATCTTGGGATCAAAGAAGATTTTAAACAACAAACCAACACTCCTGTCAAATAACGATGGTCAGCTTTCAGCATCTGATTCTGCTATTGAGTTCAATAGGTTCTTCTCTTCCATTGGGTCATCCCTTGCAAATGATATTCCTTCTTCCAGTACTGAGGTTAAGGACTACCTTACAGGTAACTATCCACAGTCTCTGTACCTAAAGCCTACTAATTCCACTGATGTCAATGAGATAATCCTTTCCCTTAAAACCAAGTCTAGTGCCCTTGAGGAGATCCGACATTAATTTACAAAAAAGCCTCCAGATCCTTAGCCCCTGCAATTACATTGCTCTTCAACAAGTCACTTGAACTCCAAACCTTCCAGATATTCTAAAAAAAGCGAGAGTAACCCCTGTCCACAAATGTGGTGATCTCACAGATGTTAACAACTACAGACCTATTTCAATCCTGCCTAACTTATCAAAATTTTTGAAAAACTAATCTACAAGCAGCTTTACTCTTATCTAGCCAAGCACAATATACTTAGCTCTTGCCAATATGGCTTCAGACCTAAAAAAAGCACTAACGATGCACTTATTAGTATGATTAACTTAATTCATGCAGCTCTTGATAAAAATGAGTTCCCTGTTGGGTTATTTGTGGACCTGCGTAAGGCTTTTGACACTGTCAACCACCAAAACCTTCTTCTTAAATTACATCATTATGGAGTCAGAGGACTCTCCCTGCAATACCTCAAATCTTACCTTACTGACAGACTCCAGTATGTTTCTGTGAACAATTCAATTTCTCCTACCCTACCCATCAACATTGGTGTTCCTCAGGGCAGTATACTTGGCCCTCTCCTCTTCTCATCTACATTAATGACCTTCCAAATGCCTCCCAACACCTTAGACCAATTCTATTTGCTGACGACACAACCTTCATTTACTCCAGTCCTGACCCCCTTGCTCTAAATGCCACAGTAAATACCGAGCTAAATAAAGTCCATCTTTGGCTAACTGCAACAAACTCACCCTTAACATTGACAAAACTTTCTATATTCTGTTTGGCAATAAATCCTCTAATCAAATAAATCTCAAGATAAACAATACCCAAATTTGTAACAAATTAGATGGCAAATTCCTTGGCGTTCTCATTGATCACAAGCTTAATTTCCAGGGACACATTCTAAATATATCAAAAAAAGTTTCAAAAACTGTTGGCATTCTTTCTAAGATCAGATATTATGTACCCCGCCCTGCCCTGGTGACTCTCTATTACTCCCTCATCTATCCATATCTCAACTATGGTATTTGTGCTTGGGGTTCTACTACCCAAAATCATTTACGTCCTCTAATTACTCAACACAAAGCTGCTATTAGGACAATATCCAACTCTGGCCCCAGACATCACTCGGTACCCCTACTCAAATCTCTCAATATGTTAGATATTAAGTCACTGCACATTCTCTCATGTGTATTATACATATATAAACGCTGAACTGTAATGCCAATCCTGACCTCAAAAGCTTCATTGAAAGCTGTAACAGAACCCATGAGCACCACACCAGAAATAAATACAGTTTTGATATTCCAAGAGTACGACTTAATCAAACTAGAAATGCTCTACAAATCAAGGGACCCAGAATGTGGAATGACCTTCCCAACCATGTTAAAGACTGTACCTCTCTCAACCAGTTTAAGATTAAAACTAAACACTACCTGATAAATTCCCTGTAACCTACCTTACCCCTCTATTGTCAACCCATGTCTGTTATTTTTTATTCAACGCTGTTTGTCTACCTATTGTATTTGTGCTGCTTTTCAGTCATGTTCCCCCTTTTTTTGTATCTTTATTTGTATCTGTTCTCAAAACATTTTATTCTTTTGCTCAATTAGTATTAAGTTTTAGATATTAATGTTTTCTTGCCCGAAACGCATTGCGTAATAGTGGCTTTAGGCATTGTATGTACTAGCTCTATCTATAAATCGATCCACTTATGTAAAATCACTTTATGTATGTACCTTTCCTGAATAAACATATTTATTTATTTATTTATTTATTTACTTGGGTGAACTCAAGTAGCCATTGTGGGGACCATTCTTGGGATTTAGGTCATCTTAAATTATAATAAATATAAATACATAAATATGTATATTCAGGAAAGGTACATACTAAAGTGATTTTACATAAGTGGATTTATAGATAGGCTAGTACATACAATGCCTAAAGCCACTATTACGCAATGCGTTTGGGCAATCTTGTAGCCTCATACTATCTTCCTGTTTGAATCCTCCTCATAATTTTTGCATATCAGCAAACATTGAGAGGAATGAGTCTATCCCTCTGGGAGATCATTTGCATATATCAAACAGTATAGGTCCAAGGACTGATCCCTGTGGGACTCCACTGGTGACGCCCACCACTCCGAGACCTCACCCCTCACAGTAAACTCTGTCTTCTGTTACTTAGGTACTCCCTTATCCAGTGGAGTACCTTCCTTTCACTCCCGCCTGCATCTCCATTTGTGCAATAGTCTCTACGTGGTACTGTGTCAAAGGTAACTGTGTCTGCCTGTAATCGTTTCGATTCTTCGTGGGGGTCGTATTCCAGGGACCATAGGATTAAGAACTTGCCCGAAATGCTACGCGTACTAGTGGCTGTACAAGTTTAATTTAGTTCATTTATTATGCACCCATACCCATCTGTGGACGGTAGTGGAAAGGTTACAGAGGCACATAATGGGCTCAGGGACTGAACCCCACAATTCATTTAGCTAAGCAAGTTACAATCTTGATGAGCTAGTTACAAAATTCAATATAAGTCGTCACATCAACAATGGGTTCGAGATCGACCTCAAGTACAGTTTCTAAATTAAGCAACTGACATGTGAAGAGCTAGTGTCAAAATTTATATGTTTGTCCTGCACACCGCCCCCCATCCAGTGGGCAGCGGTGGATAGGTTACAAAAACTTAATTACTACCTACAGTTAGCAAACTGGGGATAATTGACTAAAATTTCTGGTAGCAGTTCATTTTGAATGAAAATTTACAAATCGCTGGAACATTGGTTATAGAATTGTCTCTAAATTCACGTATCTTTTCGCACTCCATCACATAGTGACGGAGGGTGTGCGAATATTTTTGTTGACACAGTTTACATTTGGTCAGGTCTACATCGGCAGACGGCTTAGACTCGGTTACAAGTATCTCTGGGAATTCTCATTATCTGCCGGCTGTACAAGAATGTAACAACTCTTGTATATATATGTGACGATAATCTTTCTCAAGAGAGATTGAGCCTGCTCTTTCCTACTTAAAGTTACGCCGATTCTACAAGTACAAGGTGCTACATTCAAGATACGTCACCAGTAGCACAAAACGTTTTGACCAGGAGGCAAAACGTATCCCTTCACCCCCTTCACGCCGGCTCGCCACCCGTCTTCAAACAGCCAACTACCCATTCCCAGCTTGCCTGCTCCTTGATTGGTGACTCGCCGACCGCACACCTGCACACCGCACATCAGCGCCATCTACCTGAGTCGACGTCTGAGCCTGACCAGCTATCAACTTCAGAATATTCTTTGTGCTCTTAGAGTTGACATCTCTCTCTGGCATACTAAGCTGACTACTTCGTATACTAAGGGAGGTCTCAGCCAAAGCCAATATCTCAGCACCATTGCACCATTTCACATTATAATATTAATATATTGTGTTTTTTGTATTTATCTTTGTCATTTTTGCATTATTCAGTTACCCGAGATGTGTCTTTATTTTCCTTTATGTTTAAAGTAAATATATTAAAGTTTAATTGTTCATACTTTGTGTTTTACGTGTTCCTCCCGCCTAACTACCACAAGACAACAGGCAAGCAGTCTATTATTTTTTGTTAAGTGTGACCCAGGCATTGACACCTGCCATTGGAGGACTGCCGAACATCAACACTCCAACACTTTCCTGTCACAATATCTAAAAAAAAAAGCAGATCCGGAGTTGTGTCGCGCCCCACGTGTGTAGGGTGCGCATGCTAAGTTACAATGGGGCCGTATCGGCCTCCGTTGACAAGGACAACGTCGGCAGGTCAGGAATTTTCCGTGACAGTGCACCATTCCTTGGTATCGACTGCTCTGGTGTACGTCCTTGGTGTACCTACGTCTAAAACTGATGAGAATTCAGCCCTTCTCGGCAATCGTGCTGTGGTTAAGTTTCGCCACCAGGCGCCTTTCAGGCGTTCCTCGGTCGGTGTGAGAGCTGTGGCTTCCCTCTCCCTTGGGAGGGGAAGGGGCATAATGGTGGAGAATCTCGGCTGGCCTTAAGGTACGTGGCGGTGTATGGCGCACCATTCGAGTTCTAGGATGGCCTTTTGACCAAGTGTTTCGAGCGATTTGGGAAGTATTAATAGTTGTTGTGAAACAAAAACTGGGCACTGTGAGGGGTTGTTTGATGGATCATGTACGTACCATGACGACGTTCCTGGAGAGTGGTGTCCCGTCTTCCGTGTCCTTGTTGTGATATACGCTTCGTTGCTGTATTTCAGCACGTGGCAGCCACGTACCTGTTTCTGGTGTGGTCAGCGAGGTCATCTGGCTGCAGCTTACGACATGTGAGACTCTGTGGAGTGTGAACATCTTCAGGGAGGAGGATTTTTCCCCAGTGGACTCTGGGACGCTTCTGAGGGGGCGGTTTGGTAAATGTGCTGGGTGCGTCTGTAGTTCCGCCTGTAGTGTCGGTCCTTGCGGCTTGTGCGGAGCCAATGGCGGCTGATGTGCCTTCGGGGG
>WNGS01122732.1:0-10432 GCA_020271785.1 Procambarus virginalis
CTCATTCTTACTCTTACTCCAATCACTCTTACTCTCACTCACTCTTACTCTCATTCCTTACTCTTACTCGCTCTTACTCTTCACTCTTACTCTTACTCTCACTCTTACTCCCAATCACTCTTACTCTCAATCACCCTTACTCTCATTCTTACTCTTACTCACTCTTACTCTCACTCTTACTCTCACTCTTACTCCCAATCACTCTTACTCTCATCACTCTTACTCTCAATTACTCCTACTCTCATTCTTACTCTTACTCACTCTTACTCTCACTCTTACTCTTACTCTCAGTCTTACTCTTACTCCCACTCCTACTCTCAATCACTCTTACTCTCAATCACTCTTACTCTCACTCTCAATCACTCTTACTCTCACTCTCAATCACTCTTACTCTCATACTCTTACTCTTACTCACTCTTACTCACTCTGTCACTCTTACTCTCACTCACTCCTACTCACTCTCAGTCACTCTTACTTTTATTCACTCTCACTCACTCTTACACACTGTCACTCTTACTCACCTTCAGTTACTCTTACTCTTACTCACTCTTACTCACTCTTACCCACTCTCACTCACTCCTACTCACTCTTACTCTTAATCACTCTTACTCACTCTCAATCACTCTTACTCACTCTCAATCACTCTTACTCACTCTCAATCACTCTTACTCTCACTCACTCTCAACTCACTCACTCACTCTTACTCTCAGTCACTCTTACTCTCTCACTCTTACTCTCACTCTCACTCATTCCTACTCACTCTTACTCACTCTTACCCACTCTCATACTCTTATTCACTCTTAATCACTCTTACTCTCACTCACTCTCAATCACTTACTCACTGTCAGTCACTCTTACTCACTCTTACTCTCACTCTCACTCACTCTTACTCACTCTTACACACTCTCACTCACTCTTACTCACTCTCACTCACTCTTACACACTCTGTCACTCTTACTCACCTTCAGTTACTCTTACTCTTACTCACTGTCACTCACTCTTACACACTCTGTCACTCTTACTCACCTTCAGTTACTCTTACTCTTACTCACTCTTACTCTAAGTCACTCTTACTCACTCTTACTCTCAGTCACTCTTACTCACTCTTACCCACTCTCACTCACTCTTACTCACTCTTACCCACTCTCACTCACTCTTCACTCTCAATCACTCTCACTCACTCTTACTCACTCTTACCCACTCTCAATCACTCTTACTCTCACTCACTCTGTCACTCTTACTCACTCACTCACTCTTACTCTCATGCAGTCACTCTTACTCTCTCACTCTTACTCACTCTTACTCTCACTCACTCTTACTCATTCCTACTCACTCCTACCCACTCTCATACTCTTACTCTTATTCACTCTTACTCTCACTCACTCTCAATCAATTATTCACTGTCAGTCACTCTTACTCTCACTCACTCTTACTCTCACTCACTCTTACTCTCACTCACTCTTACTCTCACTCACTCTTACTCACTCACTCACTCTTACTCACTCTCACTCTCTCTTACACACTCTCTGTTAACCTTCAGTCACTCTTACTCTTACTCTCAGTCACTCTTACCCACTCGTACTCTCACACACTCTCATACTCACTACCTCATACTCACTCTTACTCACCCTTACTCATTCCTACTCACTCTTACTCATTCTCACTCCTACTCTCACTCACTCTCTGTCACACTCTACTCACTCTCTCACACTATCACTCTTACTCACTCTCACTCTTTCTCATTCTTACTCACACTTACTCACTCTCATACTCACTCTTACTCTCACTCTTACTAACTCCCATTCTCTTACTCACTTTCACTCACTCCTACTCACTCTCACTCACTCTTGCTCACTTCAAGGCATTTGAAGTGGAATCTAAGCTTGTTCGCATGGCTCCATTTAGATATATGCACTTCACTTTTGGTCGCTGTATTATAGAATGGATATAAATTCACTAGAATGCGTCCAGCGTAGGATAAAGTTAATTAATCCCCCAAAACACTTCTGCGTTTTGGGCGAGTTAGCCCTCCACTATCTCCTGTGGTTTTGGATGTTCCAAGGTAGTGGGCGCTAATACTGAAAAGTGTATAGTCTTTTGAACCTTGTCACCTTAATTCTCGTCCTAGGTTTTTCAATTTGGTATCAATGTGTTCGCAATAGAATTCCCAACAGGAGTATATGCATATAATTTAAAAAACAGCATCGCGCTCCACCCGCCGACAAGATGAAGGTAGGCGGCAGGTACCAGAAAGAGCTCATTACATTAGAGAGTGCGATAATACTGAAAAGTGTATATTCTTTTCAACTTTGTTACCTTAATTCTCGTCCTAGGTTTTTCAATTTGGTATCAATGTGTTCGCAATAGAATTCTGTACAGGACTAAAGGCATATAAACTAAAAAAAACCGGCTTACCATCCGCAACAAACAGAGAAAGCGAGAGCGTGTTACCCAGGAGTGCACAAGAGCGATAAAATGTATACACTCTTTTCACTTTGGTCACCTTAATTGTCATCCTAGGTCTTTCATTTTGGTATCAATGTGTTCGCAATAGAATTCCCAACGGGAGTGTATGCATAAAATGTCAAAAACAGCAGTGCGCTCCACCCGCTGACGTGATGAAAGCAGGCCGCGTTACCCAGAAGAGAGTGCTATGCAGTGCCTGGCCTTCCATTAGAGAGCCTTTTAATACAGAGAGTGAATACTCTTTTCAACTTTAATTGTCACCTCAATTCTCGTCCTAGGTTTATCAATTTGGTATCAATGTGTTCGCAATAGAATTTTCTACAGGTTTCAATGCAAATAAACTCCAAAAGCGTATAAGCCAAAAGCGAGTGCATATAAACTCCATTAGTGGACATTTAGCAGCTAAAATTTTGACTCCATACTTCGTCATTAGTGGGCGAAAGTGCTAATTAGAAACCTGTCATACGAAGAAAGATTGTCAAAGCTTAAATTACATTCTCTAGAAAGGCGAAGAATTAGGAGTGACATATGGTAGAGGTGCACAATAGGATGAATGGACATAACAAAGGGGACATTAATAGGGTATTAAAAGTAACAACACAAAACAGAACTCGAAACAAAGTGTAAAAATTGGTTCATGTATGCAATATTACAGAGTTCCAGTTAACTCCCATGCATGCAGTTAATTTGTTATGTTTATGTACTATATGTTTTTTATGTTAAAATGTTTTTGTTGATTTGTTTCTATATTTTCATAAGTAAAGTATGCTTACCCACTTATTCCAAGTTTTATGGTAACTTTACAAGGTTTAAAACAAAGTTCAAAATTATTTTCTGCTTTTCATACAGGAATTATACGTTAATATAACATCATAATAACGTAATGATGTCGTGTAAATAACGTTATATTGACGTCATATAAATGTTATATTTATGTTATAAGAACGTAAATTGGATAGGTTTACATAGAGTAAACAAAAAAAACAAAATGTTGACTGAAAATTATATATTCTTAAATATAAAGCATGAAAACATTGCAATTCCATAGCATTCACTATTATTTTAAATTTTTTACATAAATCTTAGAAACCTGTGTCTCAAGAATATATGTTTTTAGTTATATCTAATGGTTTTAAGGACGTCAGAAATACGTATTTATCTTAAAAGTTACAAAATTACCTTTGTGGCACCATTTAAAAACGTCCACAAACGTTCTGTGTTTGCTGGGATTTTTTATGGCTGAAAACATGTTTTCAGCAATAAAGAAATACAGTATTGCTGGAACAACCGTGGATATCTTTAAGAGAAAACCTGAACATTTTCAAGAAGTGCCAGACAAACAAGGCTGTTGTGGATATGTGGGCCTCTCCAAGCAATAGCCTGTTGGACGAAGCTCTCACATGTCAAACCTGGCCTTGGGAAGGGCTTGGTGAGTAGAAAAACTACCAGAACCCAATAATGCATGTATCAAGCAGATAACTAGGTTGTAGGAGATAGATAACATAGTGATTATAAGAAAACTAAAAACTCACTGGAAGCAATATGAATTACAAGAATTGATACTCAACTTCTTTCCATTGTACCTCCCGTGTGTCAGCTTATCACTCTACTGCTAATATCACGGTATTGCAGAATATGTCTCTACATTGCCAAGGTGTCCAGGCAGTGCAGACCACATAATGCAGTGTAGTCCTGTAAGAATAAGCACAGTAAGTATGGGCACGAAGGGGGTGCAGCAGTGGCTTGTGAAGGGCTGGTGAGTAAATGGACATGCCCAGGGGTAAAAAGCATTACGGTAACAGAACATAGCCCATAAAAATAGTAATGACTGTGAATGAATAATTATATGAATGCAATAATACTTCATATCTCAATAGGAATACTAAGCAGGATGCCAGACAAGGTACTGGTGGTGGTAGTGGTTGGTACAAGTCCTCACCTCCCCACACAGTACCCTTGTTCCTTACTCAACACCACCTTGGACTTTTATTACAGAAAAATAGAATCAATTAATATAATAAAATATAAAATATAAGTGTTTACTTACGATAATACTATCGGTGGAACACAAAATCTTCTTCTTCTTGATAGTAGGCGCAGTTTGCATGAAGGGTTTGTCTTCGCCATGACTGAACTGACGACAAAATGGCCGCTGTGTTGATATTTAGCGTCGGGTGACGCTGTGACGTCACAGGTGAGGGACGCTTTGCGCAATTACTCCCTCGTCGCTTGAACCCATCATTAATAGTTTATAGTTTTGTTATTTTTATTATTTTATTTACAGTCATGTGCTCCACACCCACCCAACTGGGCGGCAGCTTTACAGTCATGTGCATGCATTACCTACAGTAAGCAAATGCTGGATACTTCGCTAAGATTTCGGGCAGCACATCATTATGAATGAAGTACTTACACATTTCCTGGACACTATTGATGGTGTTATCTCTAAATTCCGAGATTTTTTCACATTCCATTATATAATGACGCAAAGTATGCGAATAGTTCTGCTGACAGAGTTTACATTTAGTCAACTCTACCCTTATTAATATTCTCCTTTGTTATGTTCATTCATAGAATCACCTGATCCATCGTCCAGGCCACGTAACCCAAATTACACTGGTAATAGCACTTATGCTTATTATAATGATTCTAAATTGCATGCACTAAAACACACTGCCAGAAGAATTAATTGGACTAGCTTATAGAAGGACCCGCACTGCTGAAATGCTTAAGCTCTTTCAAACGGCTCTGGCTGAGGCCAGGGAACGTATGGTAGAGGGGAGGCAGACAGACTGGGAAACTTTTGTCAGTGGTCTCAATTCTCACACCCCGATCGACTTGGAGAGTTTTTAGTTTAGTTCGTTTATTATGCACCCCATACCCATCCTGTGGGCGGTAGTGGAAAGGGTTACAGAGGCACATAATGGGCTCAGGGACTGAGCCCCACAATTCATTTAGCTAAGCAAGTTACAATCTTGATGAGCTAGTTACAAAATTCAATATAAGTCGTCACATCAACAATGGGTTCGAGATCGACCTCAAATACAGGTTCTAAATTAAGCAACTGACATATGTGGAGAGCTAGTGTCACAATTTATATGTTTGTCCTGCACACCGCCCCCCATCCAGTGGGCAGCGGTGGATAGGTTACAATCACTTAGTTACTACCTACAGTTAGCAAACTGGGGATATTTGGCTAGAATTTCTGGTAGCAGATCATTTTGAATGAAATATTTACACATCGCTGGAACATTGGTAATAGAATTGTCTCTAAATTCACGTATGTTTTCGCACTCCATCACATAGTGACGGAGGGTGTGGAATAATTTTGTTGACACAGTTTACATTTGGTCAGGTCTACATCAGCAGATAATGAGAATTCCCAGAGATACTTGTAACCGAGTCTAAGCCGAGCAGCAGTAACATCTAGAAGTCTGCTGATTTTATTGGATGATCCATAGATATGGGGCTCCTCTTGCATGATAGTGTGATGATAGATGGAATTACTGGTGTCAATTTCACTTTGTCTCAGATCTACAAGATCTTGTTGAAGTTCTCGGTGTACTGCTGCTCTCAGATTGCTCATTGACAATCCAAGGTTAAACTCAACGGCTCCTTTAAAGGCAGATTCTTTGGCTAACTTATCAGCTCTATCATGCATTCGGAGGCCAACATGAGATGGAGACCACATGAAATGGACTCTGTTACCATCCTTAATACTATTGTTGTATTTGTGTCTAGCTTCGGACACGAGCATGTTACAGTTATGTCTTAAAGAGTTGAGAGCATTTAAGGATGCTAAGGAGTCACTTACAATTAATGTATCAAGTTTGGAGACTTGTACACATTTCAGTGCAAGGAGCAAGGCAAATAGTTCAGTCTGAAGGGTAGAGGCCCAGTTGTTTATACGGACTCCCCACTCAAAGTACAAGCCATCGCCCATTGTCAGAACAACTGCACTTCCAGCTGCACCCGTGGTGCGGTGTAGGGAACCATCAGTGTATATGATTTGAGAGAGAGAATGCTCTGTGGACACAGCATCAATATGGCTTAAGGCGTTGAGCTTTGCCTCAAGACGAAGCTTGGGCTGATCTCTAATTTGCTTCTTGGGTGGAAAGGGAGGGATTAAAACTGGAAAGGGTGTAACCTCCCACGGTGCAGGAAAGTGCCGTTGTTGTTTCTCTTGGTACAAATCATGAATCTGATACATTCTGAGTTGAGTTCCAGTTTTTGTTATCCATTTGGAACAATGCTGATCTTCAATAAAGTAATTCTGAAGGGCTTCTGTGCAAGGATTAGGATGAGTTAGCCTAAGCATTTTTATACCAATTTGACAGTTAATTTCAGTAACACGATCAACAACGCTCAGAATATTAAGTTCCTTTCTCATATTAAGTATCTTTGTGGTACGAGGGCACCCAAGGATTATCCTCAAGGCTTCGTTCTGCAGTTTTTCAAGCCCTCCAAGCTTTCTTTCAGGCATCAAAACAAGCAGAGGTGCAGCATAATCCACTAAAGATCTGATGTATGCAAGGTACATCATTTTGACAATTCTGACATTGGCACCATAGCCTGAGTGATAACCTGCGACAGCCTTGAGAGCTCGGAGCCTCTCTTTATACTGACGACAGAGTCTGAATACAACAGGCCCATACAGTGGCACCTCAAGGCCAAGGTATTTGAATCTGTTTACATAGTCAAGCTGGGAGCCATCAGACAGTTGCATCTTGCGAACAGCTCCTCCCTGCCTGGGTGGGCGCCGATTTAATATCTTTGTTTTCTCTGCTGAGATAATTAAACCTAGATCCTGACATGAGTCTAATACAGAGTTAAGAGTGTTCTGCGTGATAGCATACCCAGTGGTGTGTATCATTATATCATCAGCATAGCTAATGATGTGGACGTTGGGTTTGCTCGGTATAGAGTTTAACAGCGTGTTTATTAAGATATTAAATAAGGTATCTTCCCAGATATTCTAAAAAAAGCGAGAGTAACCCCTGTCCACAAATGTGGTGATCTCATGATGTTAACAACTACAGACCTATTTCAATCCTGCCTAACTTATCAAAAATTTTTGAAAAACTAATCTACAAGCAGCTTTACTCTTATCTAGCCAAGCACAATATACTTAGCTCTTGCCAATATGGCTTCAGACCTAAAAAAAGCACTAACGATGCACTTATTAGTATGATTAACTTAATTCATGCAGCTCTTGATAAAAATGAGTTCCCTGTTGGGTTATTTGTGGACCTGCGTAAGGCTTTTGACACTGTGAACCACCAAAACCTTCTTCTTAAATTACATCATTATGGAGTCAGAGGACTCTCCCTGCAATACCTCAAATCTTACCTTACTGACAGACTCCAGTATGTTTCTGTGAACAATTCAATTTCTCCTACCCTACCCATCAACATTGGTGTTCCTCAGGGCAGTATACTTGGCCCTCTCCTCTTTCTCATCTACATTAATGACCTTCCAAATGCCTCCCAACACCTTAGACCAATTCTATTTGCTGACGACACTACCTTCATTTACTCCAGTCCTGACCCCCTTGCTCTAAATGCCACAGTAAATACCGAGCTTAATAAAGTCCATCTTTGGCTAACTGCCAACAAACTCACCCTTAACATTGACAAAACTTTCTATATTCTGTTTGGCAATAAATCCTCTAACCAAATAAATCTCAAGATTAACAATACCCAAATTTGTAACAAATTAGATGGCAAATTCCTTGGCGTTCTCATTGATCACAAGCTTAATTTCCAGGGACACATTCTAAATATATCAAAAAAAGTTTCAAAAACTGTTGGCATTCTTTCTAAGATCAGATATTATGTACCCCGCCCTGCCCTGGTGACTCTCTATTACTCCCTCATCTATCCATATCTCAACTATGGTATTTGTGCTTGGGGTTCTACTACCCAAAATCATTTACGTCCTCTAATTACTCAACACAAAGCTGCTATTAGGACAATATCCAACTCTGGCCCCAGACATCACTCGGTACCCCTACTCAAATCTCTCAATATGTTAGATATTAAGTCACTGCACATTCTCTCATGTGTATTATACATATATAAAACGCTGAACTGTAATGCCAATCCTGACCTCAAAAGCTTCATTGAAAGCTGTAACAGAACCCATGAGCACCACACCAGAAATAAATACAGTTTTGATATTCCAAGAGTACGACTTAACCAAACTAGAAATGCTCTACAAATCAAGGGACCCAGAATGTGGAATGACCTTCCCAACCATGTTAAAGACTGTACCTCTCTCAACCAGTTTAAGATTAAAACTAAACACTACCTGATAAACTCCCTGTAACCTACCTTACCCCTCTATTGTCAACCCATGTCTTATTTTTTTTTTATTCAACGCTGTTTGTCTACATATTGTATTTGTGCTGCTTTTCAGTCATGTTCCCCCCTTTTTTTTGTACCTTTATTTGTATCTGTTCTCAAAACATTTTATTCTTTTTGTTCAATTAGTATTAAGTTTTAGATATTAATGTTTTCTTGCCCGAAACGCATTGCGTAATAGTGGCTTTAGGCATTGTATGTACTAGCTCTATCTATAAATCGATCCACTTATGTAAAATCTCTATATGTATGTACCTTTCCTGAATAAACATATTATATTTATTTATTTATTTTAAGGTAGGACTGAGGACACCACCCTGAGGGTACCTAGTTCAAAGTCTCTTGTTACACTCCTATGCCCTGGAAAATACAGATGACTTCCTGTTGGATAAGTAACCCCTGATCCAACAAAGAAGCCGACAACCAATATTCATTCTTGCAAGCTCACTCAAGATAACATGTCTATTTGCAATGACTTGGAGATACTATGAACATGTTTGCCATACAATTTTTGTTTTCTCTAATAGTCACATACCATAGAGAAATGTCATTGTATTGGATTTTCGTGGTAAGACTATTGTATTATTGACATTACGAGTGTAATTAATCGATGTAGGTTTTTTTGTTTGTTACCGTCTAACGCATCCTTGTGTGACATTTTATACATATGTCCTTGTAGAACATTTTATTGCGAACACATTGGCACAAAAATGAAATATGTACTTTGAAAATTAAGGTCAGGACAGTGAAAAGAAGAAACTTTTCAATACTAATTTCGTTGATGTGCGGTAACGGGTAACACGTCACCCACTTCCCACACTCTTGAGGATGGGCGCGATCATGATTCTACATTTATATGCATCTGTACGTGTAGGGAATTTTATTGCGATTTCAGTGATACCCAATTTAACGCTGTAGAATAAGTGTGGAGTTTACAACCCTGAAAAGAATAGAAACATTTCGTCGCTGTTTGGAGCTCACGGCTAGTGATCTATGTATAGTTGTTTATTTGCGGCCAGTCTAACGCATCCTTGTGTGACATTTATACATGTTCTTGTAGAACATTCTATTGCGAACACATTGGGCGCTGCCCAATAAACTCGACACTCGGGGCAAAATTTAAAAAAACAAAATTTTAATCTTGATGGAACATAAATGGCCGCCTGTGTTTATGGTGTCGGCCGATGGCGCTGTGACGTCACAGGTGAGGGAAGCACGTACTGCGCATTAATGCCTCGATCCCTAGTTATTTATTTATTTTATTTTATTTATTTACATATATACAAGAACGTACATTGGGGTTAAGAGACAACATAGAGTTTAAGTTGGAATTACAATCTTGTAAAGCCACTAGATATATATAGCATTTCGGGTCCTTAAAAAAATCTTTGAGCAAATCCTTAAACAAACAGTTTTAGAGAAATAATTAGGAGTAAAATTGATAAAAAGTGTTTAACAGGTACATTACAGCTTTACTTTACAAGTACAGATGATTTTAAGCAGGATAATTACAGTAAAATTGTAAAAAAAAAATTACAGGTACGATGCAAGAATTTTCGACACAAAAGCAGATCAGAACAATACACAATAATAAACAATACACA
>WNGS01122736.1:0-19692 GCA_020271785.1 Procambarus virginalis
TTTATTTGGCTCCTTGTAATGATCTGGCGCTTAGATCATTGGTTCTCCCTTTCTTCTCCTTCTCCCTCCTCCTTTCTCCTTCCTTCTCCCTTCTCCCTCCCCCGTGGGCCATCCCCATCTTTCGTCAAGGGTCATAAAACTTGAAGCCACTGCTCCCCTCGGCCTCCCGTCATCGGCATGGTCAGTGACAAATTTAGTCAATACTCCAGGGCCAATAAACTTGTGTTTCTCAAATTTCAAGAGGGGCAGCGGGACCGTTGGGTTCCCTGTTGGTACCGTGGGAATGGCTCAGGAGCCTACGGGAGTAAAACTTAACTTTCAGAAACAAGGCCTATGCCCCAGGACCTAAGGGGCGGGCTAGTCAAGAATTGTCTGGTCTGAGAGTGACACTCTGCGCTCATTGGTTGAGTAGGAAGTCAGTCTCAGGAGTGCCTGCCATGCCATTGGCCGGTCTCTAGTTCACCCAGTTAGGTTTAAATCCATTGGCCCTAGGCTTGGGAGAGGCGGAGCTAATTTGGGCCTAGGAGTGTGGTAGCATTTTTTGTAAGAGAGAGAATTCAGTGTGTCTGGGGAGTTTCAACTGACGGTGCAGGTCAACTGACCTGCGAACAGCCATTCAACATCTTTTGGCAAGCTGTAATATTGAAGGTAGTGTGCTCCAATGTTTCTTGTATATCAGTATTTAGCACCATTTGCCTCGCAGTATTTAGAGTAGGCTATAATTTCTATTGTGTTTTAATTATACAGTTTTCAATAAATAAAATAATATTAATGTCATTTTGGTGAGTTATCTACCCCCTTTGATTATTGACTGTGTTATCCATCCTGGTGATTCTCATGTGCTGTGTTAGAAATTCCCCTGTGTTTCTCCATCTTAGGAATTAAAGTCAATCGAGAATCTCCCGTTCAGTCCAGTAAGATTAAATTATTAATTCATTCACTTTCAATCGCTGGTCCGTTGAGCTCCCTGATTATCGAGTCCCTTCCTTCCTGGGGACCAATAATTATAGACACATTCATTCATTTGGAAGGTGGTGGCAGTGTATAAAGGTAAGAAGATTAATAATCCCTATTTCCTTGTGATATTCCTCATTTAATATTCAGCTTATATTCGTGACGGTCCAGCGAGGGGTCATACTGGTCCGTTAATAGTGTTTGCTGGTTTTTTAAGTGTGGACAGGGTATTACAATAAAGATATTACGATATATTACAATGGTGATATAACGGGTATTACAATGGTACACAGCAGCAGTAGATGTTATAGTAGAGATATTACAATAATGGTATAGCAAACATTACAATGGTAGCAGTGGTGTTTCAATAATTTCTTGACGATTATTGAAGCCTCACGCATCTGTCCATTCGGTTATGCTGTGTGGTGAGAGTGCAGCCGGGGCCCATGAGATAGAGTCGACGGTAATCCTATGTGGTGCGATTCGCATAGAGTAGGCGATTCTAGGGTCTTGAGAGGCTGGTAAGGTTTATTACAGGCACTTAAGTGCGCTAGCAGGCAGTTAAGTGTGGAGGCCGCCTTGGGTAGTTGGACAGGGTACTTTTTCTCGACCCTCTGCAACTACGGACAAGGGTGTTGCATGGTGGTTTTGCAACAACAATTCTAGGTTTCGAATTGTCTGAGCGGGGAAGTATTAGGACGCTAATTATTTATCCCCGAGGGCGTGTTAGGCGACCCAATCGCTAGATTTCTACGGTACAACCATGAAGGTACCAAGAGTTACTGAGGGATGGCGTAGTAGATTGTCTAGCAACGGAATTACGGTGGTGTCGGACAGTTAGATCCGTCGGTTGTTCCGCTATCTAGTCTAACCGTTGACCGCGAAGGACAGGATTTATTTGGTACTGTCGGGATATTGGTGGATGTGGTTACCGAGACTGGTAAAAGCGACAGGGCGGGCCGGGACGGGACGGTTATAAGTTAAATCGAGATCTCCTTAAGTACTACATTAAGTTCCCTGTATATTAAGTTCCCTTTCAAGTTAAGTATCCCTCCATTAGTTAAGTATTCCCCCTTGTTAGGTAATTTTCGTATATAAGTGTTATTATTTTCTAAGTATTTGTTTTATATTTCTTTTATATCTGGAGTTTGTGTACATGTATGCAGTATCAGTGCTCTGGGAGAATTACGAAGGTGAGTGGTTTACGGTTTTCAAGTGAAGTGAAGTGCAGTGCATTAAAGTGGATTCGTGTATTCGTTAATTCAGTGAAAATCGTTGAAAATTGTTGTGATGATATATTTCAAAGTCGCTTGGAAAATCTCAGTTTTTGGGAATAAATTCTAATTTTGTGTCTAGCCATACGATCATTGGGTCGTCAGTGTTAATTCCAGTGTGCGATTAAAGTGATCCGAGTTAGAACTTTGAGAGACCAAAAGTCGATTTTTGGTCATTTAAGCGAATTAGCGTTGGGACTCTGATTTTTTTTTCTAGCGGTTCTCAGCGCTCAGTGAGGCAGCGCTCAGTAATTGTTTGCGCTCAACCAAGTGTCTAAGTGTCTTGCGAGTGATATATTCAGTTCAAGTGATACGCAAACTACACGTCGGTATTTAATTATAATTTTGAGAAAAGAAATACTTGGTTAATTAAGGATTAGTGCGGAGACTACTTTCTGAGGAGTCGGCTTCGTGACAGTGTGCGCGTTTTTAATTTTTGTAAACTTACCAACGTGTCCAAGTGTCTGGTGAGTGTTATATTCGGTAAAGTAACAAGTCCCCTACACGCCAGTATTTAATTTATAATTTTGGGAAAATAATTACTAATTTTTAATTAAGGTTCAGCGCGACTCTGTCTAGCTGTGAGTGTCGCGGCTATGTGTTAAATTCTCAGTATTCTACTACGCAAGCGGCGGTGACCCAGTGTAGGCTACGTTAACATCGAGTTCATTCAGTAACGTAAATAAGTGATTTATCATTAATTTTTGTTTAATTAATAAATACTTATAATTATATCTGAGCGCCGTTGTCAGCGTCGGGCGTTAAGAATTTAATAATTGTTGAAGATTTAAACATCGCGCCAGTGGTAAATTAACGATAACGTTCATTCATTTCTAGCGCGCCTAAGATTTACTAGAAAATTGGAAAATCTAGAAAATTTGAGAAACTCAGTTAGCGTAAAGTATTGTGAGCTGGTAAACAGGACTTAGATTATTTTCGATAAATTAAACAGGTTGAAACTAAATTATTTACAATAAATTCAGTGTAGTTCCTTTCGCGATAATATTCACTATATAATTTCAGTATATTTTGTTCAAGAATGCGGTAATTATCAATATTTTTCTAACATTTATATTGGTCTTTCATTTAGAGACATGAAATTTTTACTTTAATTTTTACAATTGCGTTACCAGTCCATCGAGTGTCAAATAAATATAGTAAACTCATTACATTTTATCAAGATTAATTGTAGTAATTTCCTGGCGTTTAATAAATTAACGTAACGTAACCTACTTTTTTTAGTGTATTTGTGCGCGTGTATTTATTCAACATCGTATACAGTTTTTTTTTCAAGTAAATAAATGCTAGTCGATGCCGTCGTGTATTCTATCTGTTTGCGTAGAAATTTTACGAATGCGAGACGAGGTTAATAAGACACAATAATTCCATTCATTGGTAGTATGTAGTCAGCGAGATTCTGCCGCCGACAGCTGTCATCGTCTGTCAACAAGCTTAGGTGATTTATGGTTTTCACTGGGGCTGTGGAACGCGGTGAACGACGTGAATGAAAGATAGTTCCGGTCTAGATGTTCTAGAGGTTTAACGTAATAGGTTAGGAGATACCTTCGGAGATTATTGATCAAGTGATTAGTTGTTGAAAACGGGGTTGTGTTAAAATTTCACCCTGATCCGACGACGGGTCTTGAAGTTACGTTTTGGGGTGAAAATGTTTTTTAGCAATGAATGGACAATGTATGCAGACACAACCTCCCCAATACCCCATCCTTACCCAACCTCAAACCCTCCCTACCTACAACCCCCAACCCCAAACCCTCCCTACCTACAACCCCGTCCCCCAACCTTACCTCCAGGCCAACCCATGTCCACCCCAATCCCTGGCAGACCCATACCAACCCCAGCCAAATACCACCCAAACCCTTGTCGACGCATTATTGGAATTGTGGAAAACTACATTTCCCTCTCAACCCCCACCTTTACAACCCCCTGTTTACAATCCCCCTCCACAACCCACCCCTGGCCTTCCCTCACCCTCCTTCTCATCCCCCCAACTCACCCAACCCACCCCTCCTGTTACCCACCCTACCCCCTCCATTAATCCTACACCTTGCTCCTCACCTCCCCTCCACCCCTCTACCCCTCCTACCCCCATTCCTGGTGTCGCCTCCACAGAAGTTGCTGGGGAATGTAGCCAGCGGGCTTCTGGGACGCGTAAAATTGATGATGAAATTTGTTGGAAGTGTCATGGCCGAGGCCATTACAGGTATGCGTGCACGAGCACACGGGTCAAGGATGACCCAGAACAGGTCAGTACGTTGGGTGGCAGACCTACGTTTGAGATGACGGTTGAAGGTGTGAGATTGACAGTTTTTGTGGACACCGGAAGTCAAGCAACTCTCATTAAAAAGTCAGCCTTCAGCACACTTAAAGAGACACGCCTTAAGCGTTGTGGGAAGCATTTAACAGCAGTGAATGGGCAACATATTAATATCTTGGGCCAGGCCACTCTTAATTTTGAAGTGGGTAAGGGAGAAGCTTACCCACACAATTGCACGATTGTCGAGAATCTTGCATTCCCTGGTCAGGTTTTGTTGGGAATGGATTTTCTGGGACGAGTTAACTTTTCGTTGTCTGCTCAACAGGGATCAAGGAAGTGCAGATTGAAGTTGGGCCAGGTAGTTTATCCCATTAAAATGGTAGATCATCCACCAGTAATTGCTTCCATTAGTAAGAAACAGAAGTACAACATTCACTACCCTAAGTTGTTGTTTAAGTCTCTTCCAGACACAGATAAGAAATCATGTGGGTTACATGCCTTGTGAAACAATGTTGCCCACCACATTCAGTAAAATTCCTTAAAGTATCAGTGGGACGTCACATTGCACCAGGTACCATCCTTCAGGTGGCTGGGAGATGTGACAGGTTGTTGATCCCTCATCATTTGATCACAGTGCTTGATAAAGGTGCCCTTATTCCAGTTGTCAATCTCTCGCACAAAACCTATCGTTTCAGGGCAGGTGATAGGGTGTCTCAGGCTACAGTTGTAGAAAATACAGGAATTTTTCAGTATCAAAGCCAGGAGGAGATGCCAGCCACCACAGCACAATGTAGTGCACTGAATGTTACAGATAGTAGCACACAGGGTAAACACAAGACCGAGACAGGAAAAAGTAGTAATACTCAGGAAGTTGATAAGTTAATCTCGGCTCTGGATTTGCAACATGTGCAACAGTCAGATAGGAAACTTTTGAGAGGGATTTTACGTAAATTCCCTAGACTGTTTGCAACAGAAGACGATCAAATCGGGCTTCTGGATAGGATCGAACATGTGATTCCTACAGGTGATCATCCTCCTATTTACACCCGTCAATGGAGGCTTCCGGAACGGGCGAAGGAAGTAATTAGGGATGAGTGTCAGAAGATGTTGAGACAGAATGTGATAGAGCCTAGTACATCACCATGGTTGTCGCCAGTAGTGTTGGTACGTAAACCAGATGGTAGTTATAGGTTTTGTGTTGACTACCGAAAGATAAATGAAATTACTAAAGGTGATGTGTATCCTTTGCCACGGATACAAGAAATTATAGATCAGTTTGGGGCAGCCAAATACTTTTCCACTCTGGATGCGAAATCTGCGTATTGGGCCATACCAGTAGCTGAGAAAGATAGAGAGAAGACCGCCTTCTCTGATGGGGTTCATACTTATCAATTCAAGCGGATGCCTTTCGGGTTAAAGACAGCGCCTTCATCATTTCAGAGGGCTATTAATTATATCCTCAGTCCAGTCTTGGGAAGGCACTCATTAGCGTACCTGGATGATGTGGTTATCTACTCCAGGACGTTCGATGAGCACTTACGAGATTTGACTGAGACGTTGTCACTATTAGATAAGGCGGGCTTCAAACTTAACGTGAGTAAGTGCACTCTGGCGTCTCAGAAATTCAAGTTTCTGGGATTCCAGGTGAGCACAGATGGTATCCGACCTGACCCCGACTCCTGTCGTGCCATTGCTGACATGCCAACACCTAAGACAGCAAAGGATGTTCGAAGGTTTCTGGGGGCAGCCGGATATTTCCGTCGCCACATAGAGGGTTTTGCAAGTACAACAGCACCGTTAACTGAGCTTACTAAGAAAAATGTTAAATTCGTTTGGAAACCTGAGCATGATAACGCTTATGCAAAATTAAAAAGTCAACTCATTACAACCCCAGTATTGGCAGTACCTGATTTTGATAAGGAGTGGGAAGTACACACTGACGCCAGTGGTATAGCTATTGGTGGGTGCTTAATGCAACGTGATAATGACAATCTTCCTCACCCTGTAGCATATTTCAGCAGGAAGGTTAAGGGTCCGGAGATCCGCTATTCTGCAACGGATAGGGAAGCTTTGGCTGTGGTAGAAAGTGTCAGGTACTTTGAACCGTATCTTTTCCAACGTCACTTTGTCATTTATACAGATCACAGAGCTTTAACTCATATTTTTAAGAAAAGAACTAAGTGCCCTCGCATGTCACGTTGGTCTCATGAACTAGCTGCTCACTCGTTCCAAATACTTTACAAGCCTGGTCCATCACATGTTGTACCAGACACTTTGAGTAGAAACATTGCTACTATTAATGTAAATCTTAATATTGAAAATATTTCCAGCGAGAAAATGCGAGAATTCCAGATGAACGAACCAAGGTGGAAAGAAATTATTGAACTTTTAGAGGGAGGAAAATATCCGTCAAAGAAAAGTAATTTAGCAATTCATGATTTTGAAATGAAGGATGGGGTCTTATTTATGTAAAGGGACAGAAGGATCGTGCAGTTTTTCAGCTGGTTATCCCAGAAGTGTTGAAGAAGTCAGCGTTGAAACTCGCGCATGCGTCTAAGATTGCAGGTCATCCGGGGATTTTTAAAACTCACATGAAAGCCAAGTCACTCTTTTTCTTCCCCGGTATGTTAACAGAGGTCATTAACTTCGTTAAGTCCTGTGGTCATTGTCAAAGGAGGAAAGGTACCCTTAAGGTACAAGCTCCATTGCAAGAATTCCCAGAAATTTTGGAACCTTTAGATCGGGTGGGGGCTGATCTGATTGATCTGCATCACAGTCATTCAGGAAACCGTTACGTATTGGTGTTGGTAGACCACCTTTCCAGGTACACCACACTGATTGCATTGCCTCAGAAAGATTCACGAACTGTTGCAAAGGCGTTCTTAGATAGGTTTGTCACTGTATTCGGTCCCCCTAAAGTATTAGTTTCTGACCGAGGTCAGGAATTTAATGGGAATATTTTCAGAGAAGTATGTAAAATTGTAGAAACCACTTCAGCATTCACTACGGCTTATCACCCTCAGGCTAACGGTATGACAGAACGGACGAATCGATCAGTTAAAGATATGCTTGCAATTCTTGCAGAGCATGATGTCAATTCGTGGGACGAACACCTCCCCTATGTCCAGTTTGCTCTGAACACTGCCATCCATCAGTCCATTAACACCCAACCCCTTTTGTTGTTCACAGGTCATTCATGTAATTTCCCATCAGGTCTGCTTAACAGACATAATATTGCATATGGGGAAGACTACCCATCAGAAGTTTTAAATAAGATGAAAAATGCATGGAGAATTGCAGCTAGGGCTTCCAAGACAGCACGAGATCGCTATGCTCAACATTATGACAAAAAGGTACGACCCCTTGAATTGAAAGTCGGGAGTCTTGTGTTGAGAGTTAATGAGGCGGCTCCCGCCAATCAGAGTAGGAAACTTGCACCTAGATGGCGGGGCCCCTACCGAGTAATTGAAAGAAAAGGTCCGGTTAATTTTGTTATTAAAGGTATTTTTGAAGACCAAGTTGAGAGAACAATTCATATTAATAAATTAAAACCTTATCACGCGAGGGAGGAACTAGAGCTGCCTTCAGCAAGTCTAATTCCTGACCTGTCTAATGATCCAAGTGATGAGTCAGATGATGAGGATGACCTCCTGTCAAATCTCATCAGTAGTCAAGTTCAATCTTGTCACCCTATGGTAACAAGGTCGCGAGCTGTACAGTAAGTGTAATGATCTTCCCTAGTCAGGTTTAGTAAAAGTTCATATAATCCTGTAGAGGCAATGGTGTGTAGTTACTGATGTGCATGACTCAGGTAGCATACTTGCCTTGCTCTGGGGTTTCCAACTTCCTATACCTCAGAGTAATATCCATGCTTCCGCCATTTGTTGTTGACTGTCTTTCTCAGGTCTGACGGTACACCAGTTCCAGCCTCCCAGTCACACGTGAACCAAGGATCGAGATCAGCAGGTCTGGGGATGACCCACCTGGCTGATAAGATCGGGGTCTGAGGCACGTTACATAAAGTCCTCCCCCTTGTACCCGGTAACTCGTCAATTGGTTATCCGGAAGGGGTGACTGGCGTACAGTCACCCAGCCGACACCTCACGTCACTAACGAGGTTGTCCCAGTCCAGCCATGCTGTCTTCACGGAGCAGAGTCAGTCACCATCACAACCGTGGGCTAGCTGTCTCAAGGTCACCAACCAAGTCCACCAGCCGCTAAGTCAAGACTGCGGAAAACCGGAAGTGGAAGACGAGTGGAAACGAAGAAGAACGCTAATTGCAACGACTGTAAGCTCTCTCAAAACCTGCGGTTGCGTCGTCTGTGGAAACGAAGAGGCAACACGGCGGTCCCGGGTACGAACAGCACTACCCCTACAGAGTGCTGCTGTTTCGCCAGAGGAGGTACGTCCCTGTATCTCGGCCCAAGCTCAGCTGCACGAGGGGTTGCACGGAAAGGTGTACCGGCCCAGTAGTACCGGGATAACAAGTAAACGTCGGTAGATGACGTCGCCCAGGAGCTGAGGCAGGGCCCACCTGTCCTGTCACCATGCCATCCTCTTCAACGCCACTCGAACCTCACTACCAACGCGAGACATCATGACACGTCGAAGCTGTGCTCTACGGTGGCAGCCATGGTTAACAACAATCCATCATGACTGTTGGAAGCGATAAGAAGAGGTGAACCCGGGTTCCTGTTAGCGGGGTCCACCTGAGCTGACAGCCGCCAGCTGTCAGCTGTCACGCAAGCCGGTGCGGGCAGTACGAGCCCCTGTACTGTCCGTAGTTGGCCGAGGCCGGAAATGGAACTTCCAGATGACCAGGATCTCCAAGCAACTTGAGGTAGTCGCCGGAATCTACAGCAACGAGATGTCACCAGGACCGAACGATAGAACTTTTGTATAGAAAAGTTATATGAAATGAACTTTAAGGAATATAGTAAACTGTGTTAACTCGGAACAGTTAGTTCAACTTTCTAATTTTCCATCTGATAGTAACACCTCTGTACACCTTCGGAACGCTCTCTGGAACAGTATTAAATGTTGAAAACTAGAACTAGTGAAATAGAAAAAAAATCTAGAAAGTGAACATCTAGAAATTGTTACTAGAAAATTACCTTGTCTCTAGAAAAGTTGTTTGAGTGAACTGTTTTGAGAACCATCTAGTAGGATCTCTAGAAACGTTGATCAGTGGGGAACTTTATCTAGATTTTTCTAGATCCTAGATACTGATATTTATATATTTTTTTTTTTTTTTTTTGTGATTACTGAACAATAAGGTGTGGTACACAGTCTGAAAAATGTGTTCACCCGCTGTTGTTGTTGGTTAAGAGACATGTCTGTGGACATCGAATTTTTTTTAATAAAAATATTTTTGTGTATTTTCTTTAGGTTAAGGATTTGGACACGCTGTGGTAGGCAGTTGCCACAGGTGTGGGACACGGGGTCCCTGAGAGGGAATATTTCTCTATATTTTGATAGAATTTTTATTTTTAATGACATTGATTTTTTTAATGTTTCTATGTGATGTGTTTGATCTTTATTCCAGGTGGAATACTGGGATAGCTGAAGGCTATCGGCTGACTTTAGCTAGTTGTTAGGTTTGGATTTTCCCGGTTATTGGTTATCAAGACAGTTATCAAGACAGGTATAGGATGTTTGGTCTTCCAGGTAGTTGGAAGGGTACAGGGCTGTATCCAAGTGGACAGCCAGGATTATAGGGACGGTCTCTGTCCTTATGTTATGTATTATTTCTGTGTTTGTTGTATGTATACGTGCTGGGGCACACCTTTGGGGGTGCCATTATTTTGTTTTGGAGGAAACATTATTTGTTTTATGTGTTTTGCCATTATTAGTTAGGATTAGATAATTATTTCTTTTGTTTGAGGCAATGGGTCATTTATTGTTGAGTTAAATGTTGGTTGTGGAGTAATGTTCATGATAGGTCAGGGTTTTGGATAAGAAAAGTGTGTGTAAATTTCTTTACACACAAATTTCTTAATTTCCGAGGAGGGGGAGTTGTAATGATCTGGCGCGTAGATCATTGCTTCTTCCTTTCTTCTCCCTTCTTCTCTCTTCTCCCCTCCCCTCCCTTTCTCTTTCTCCCCTTCCCGTGGGCCATCCCATCTTTCGTCAAGGGTCATAAAGCTTCCTGCCACTTGCTCCCCTTCCCGTCTTTGGAAATTAGTCAGTGACAAACTTTTAGAAACAATACTCCAGGACCAATAAAACTTGTGGTCTCAAGTTTCGAGAGCCAACCGTCCGGTGGGGTTTTCCTGTTGGTACCGTGGGAATGGTGTGTGAGCCTACGGGAGGAAAACAGAACTTTCAGAAACAAGGCCTATGCCTCCAGGACTTAAGGGGCGGAGCTAGTCTGAGTTGTCTGGTCTGAGAGTGACACTCTGCGCTCATTGGTTGAGTAGAAAGGCAGTCTCAGGAGTGCCTGCCATGCCATTGGCCGGTCTCTAGTTCACCCAGTTATGTTTAAATCCATTGGCCTAGGCTGGGAGAGGCGGAGTTAAATTGGGCCTAGGAGTGTGGTAGCATTTTTTGTAAGAGAGAGAATTCAGTGTGTCTTGGGAGTTTTTCGGGACTGGAGGGCAAGCCAGCCCGCATCCAAAGGGGCTGAGGGCCGCCATCAACATCTTGGCAGCAGTGTGCGATTGAAGGTAGTGTGCTCCTACGTTCTTGCATATTGGTGATTGCATTTCCATTGCCTCTTTTATTTTGGTAGATGTTATTAGAGTAGGCTATATGTCAATTGTGATTTAAATATACAGTTACAATAATAAAATAATTGTTAATGTCATTTTGGTGAGTTATCTGTCCCCTTGTGTTGGTATATGTTATTCATGCGATTTTCATGTGCTGTGTTAGAAATTCCCTGTGTTTCTCCATTCTTAGGAATAATAAAGTAAAGCGAGAGCCTCCCGTTCAGTTCAATAAGACTAAAGTAATCCATTCAATTTCAATCACTGGTCCGTTGAGTTCCCTGATTATCGAGTCCCTTCCTTCCTGGGGACCGATAATTATAGACACATTCATTCATTTGGAAGGTGGTGGCAGTGTATAAAGGTAAGAAGATTAATAATCCCTATTCCTTGTGATATTCCTCATTTAATATTCAGCTTATATTCGTGACAGTCCAGCGAGGGGTCATACTGGTCCGTTATTAGTGTTTGCTGGTTTTTAAGTGTGGACGGGTATTACAATGGTATAGCAAACGTTACATAAGGGTAGTCAACATTACAGCCCCGTGGTAGGCATGCGAAAGTGTCGCCAAATTGTTCCTTCATAAGAGGCAAAAGGACAATAACGTTCCTTTGGAAATCACCAAACTGGCATACGAATATGGGCTGGATTTCTTTTCACCGCTATTCGAACCAAAGAATATGGCAACATCTGATTATGAGTATATTGTATAAATATAATTTACTAGTTTATCTGTGAATCAATTAGTATTGGGGATGTGGAGGGAGGACATAAATAAGTTTAAACTCAGGAAGTCTTTTTCAAATAATTTTTTTGTTCTGAAAGAATTGAATTAGAACTTGTGTCTTAATCATATATGTGATGGAGCATCTTTGTAATTTTTAGAGACCCCACCCCGCGAGGAAGAAACTAAAAAAATGACTGGAGATGATTTGCAGGTCTGGGGGTATTCCGTACGCTAAACCTAGATATCCAGGCTTGGGAACATACAAACAGCGTTTGGAAACATTCGCCTCACTGGACTGGTTGTGTTAAGCAAACACTCACGAATGTGCAGAATAAGGATTTTTCTTGCTGTGGTAAACAATATTGTTGGAGTTTGTTATTTTTTGTGTGTGTGTGTGTGTGTGTGTGTGTGTGTGTGTGTGTGTGTGTGTGTGTGTGTGTGTGTGTGTGTGTGTGTGTGTGTACTCACCTAGTTGTACTCACCTAGTTGTGCTTGCGGGGGTTGAGCTCTGGCTCTTTGGTCCCGCCTCTCAACCGTCAATCAACAGGTGTACAGTTTCCTGAGCCTAATGGGCTCTATCATATCTACATTGAAACTGTGTATGGAGTCAGCCTCCACCACATCGCTTCCTAATGCATTCCATTTGTCAACCACTCTGACACTAAAAAAGTTCTTTCTAATATCTCTGTGGCTCATTTGGGCACTCAGCTTCCACCTGTGTCCCCTAGTGCGTGTGCCCCTTGTGTTAAACAGCCTGTCTTTATCAACCCTGTCGATTCCCCTGAGAATCTTGAATGTGGTGATCATGTCCCCCCTAACTCTTCTGTCTTCCAACGAAGTGAGGTTTAATTCCTGCAGTCGCTCCTCGTAGCTCATACCTCTCAGCTCGGGTACTAGTCTGGTGGCAAACCTTTGAACCTTTTCCAGTTTAGTCTTATGCTTGACTAGATAGGGACTCCATGCTGGAGCCGCATACTCCAGGATTGGTCTGACATATGTGGTATATAATGTTCTGAAAGATTCCTTACACAAGTTTCTAAAGGCCGTTCTTATGTTAGCCAACCTGGCATATGCTGCTGATGTTATCCTCTTGATATGAGCTTCAGGGGACAGGTCTGGCGTGATATCAACCCCCAGGTCTTTCTCTCTCTCTGACTCTTGAAGTATTTCATCTCCCAAATGATACCTTGTATCTGGTCTCCTGCTTCCTACCCCTATCTTCATTACATTACATTTGCTTGGGTTAAACTCTAACAGCCATTTGTTCGACCATTCCTGCAGCTTGTCCAGGTCTTCTTGAAGTCTCAAGCTGTCCTCCTCTGTCTTAATCCTTCTCATAATTTTGGCGTCGTCAGCAAACATTGAGAGGAATGAGTCTATACCCTCTGGGAGATCATTTACGTATATCAGAAACAGGATAGGTCCAAGTACAGAGCCCTGTGGGACTCCACTGGTGACTTCACGCCAGTCTGAGGTCTCACCCCTCACTGTAACTCTCTGTTTCCTATTGCTTAGGTACTCCCTTATCCACTGGAGCGCCCTACCTGTTACTCCTGCCTGTTTCTCCAGCTTATGCATCAACCTTTTATGGGGTACTGTGTCAAAGGCTTTCCGACAGTCCAAAAAAATGCAGTCCGCCCACCCTTCTCTTTCTTGCTTAATTCTTGTCACCTGATCGTAGAATTCTATCAATCCTGTAAGGCAAGATTTACCCTCCCTGAACCCATGTTGATGGGTTGTCACGAAGTCTCTTCTCTCCAGATGTGTTACTAGGTTTTTTCTCACAATCTTCTCCATCACCTTGCATGGTATACAAGTTAAGGACACTGGCCTGTAGTTCAGTGCCTCTTGTCTGTCACCCTTTTTGTATATTGGTACTACATTAGCAGTCTTCCATATTTCTGGTAGGTCCCCCGTTTCCAGTGACTTACTATACACTATGGAGAGTGGTAAGCAAAGTGCTCCTGCACACTCTTTCAATACCCATGGCGAGATTCCATCCGGCCCAACAGCTTTTCTCACATCCAGCTCCAATAGGTGCTTTTTGACCTCATCTCTTGTAATTTCGAACCTATCCAAGGTCACCTGGTTTGCTGCCACCTCTCCCAGCGCCGTGATATCTCCCTGTTCTATTGTAAAGACCTCCTGGAACCTTTTGTTGAGTTCTTCACACACCTCTTTGTCATTCTCTGTGTACCTGTCCTCGCCCACCCTAAGTTTAATCACCTGTTCCTTCACTGTTGTCTTCCTCCTGATGTGACTGTGTAGTAGCTTTGGTTCAGTCTTGGCTTTGTTAGCTATATCATTTTCATACCTTTTCTCAGCTGCTCTTCTCACACTGACATACTCGTTCATACTCGTACATACTCGTGTGTGTGTGTGTGTGTGTGTGTGTGTATGTGTGTGTGTGTGTATGTGTGTGTGTGTGTGTGTGTGTGTGTGTGTGAGTGTGTATGTGTGTGTGTGTGTATGTGTGTGTGTGTGTGTATGGGGGGCCTTGTTTACCCGCTAATGGTATTTTAGTTCCAATGGTGAGAAGGTTGTGGGTGGCACAGTTGAGTGGCGTGACTGTGTGGTCAATAAGATTACTTCCACCACTGACCATACGTGGCTGGTGAGGCGGGAGCATTCTGGTGGCTTCACCTGTGGTGCAGAGCGACCTCTTCTACATCACAGGTCTCCCTCCACCAGAAAAGACATGGCGGATCTCACCCTTAATTGACCTGAATTAACGCCTCTCTGGAGAACCTCTATGTTCTTTGGGTAAATTTAATAGTGCTTTAATGTCTGCCAATATGAGGCTCACAGGATCTTACTTTCATACATAACAGTATCAGTAATTTTCTGCTTTATGGTTCTGTCAATTTAGGGGTACATGCGACTTCATTTGAATTGGCAGACTATGCTAACAAGGTCACTGCATACACATCAACCTCTTCAAGTGTAATTCTTAAACTTAAAATGAGATGGTGCATGGCTATGCTGTTTTGGATTAACCTGTTCTCAGGCAGGAGCCCGTTTATAAGATAAAGTGATTAGAACAGGATACCAAACCGCCCCTTAAACTACCTGGATAGTTGTCAAGATATTCGTGATGGTCTGAAAGTATATTATGGTTCAAATAATAATGTACTTGTAAACTGGCAAGTAAACGTTTATCATAAAAAAATAATATTCTCAAGTTATAACTTTATTATATAATAAATAGTTGGTTTAAAATATAAAAAATCTATGCTTGACTCGTTTTCTTTGAAACGGTCTGAAGAATTTGGTCTTATGAAAAGAAATTCTAGGGGATACTCAAATAGTTTCAAATTTTATATTTCACATATTTGAAAGTGATACACCAAATTAAGGTAACCAAATGTATTGAAACCTAACATTAACCTAACGCAACCTGAACCTAACCTAACCTAACATTAAGCTAACGCAGCCTTAACCTAACCTTACCATGGATAGGGAGTAGATAATAGCACTAATTACATAGTGGTTTTGAAGGGATTACCTCTTGTAATAATATGTTTATTGTTTGTGATGTGTTTATATGTATGTATTAACACGATGTACTGAACGGGGTGAGAATAGCTTGAGCTACCTCATCCCTTTGTGTGTATTTTACATCAATAAACTTATTTCAATTTCAATTTCATCTCTTGTAAGACATGACTACATATGGACTTGACTTGTGTGTTAGACACATAGATTTGAGAGTTATGACGGGAAGAGATGTGCCAGAAAATAATTCAAAGACAGATGTAGTTTACCGTCGCCAACCTTGACACTACCTGTCACGGTTAATGATAAGAAGACTCTTCTGGCTACGTACATTAAGTATTTTGATGTGGCTCATTACTGAACACTTTCCTTCTGTTGGTATGCTACTTTTAATGTATATATATATATATATATATATATATATATATATATATATAATATATATAGTGCTGAAGAGTTTGTCTTTGTCCACCCTGTCAATTCCCTGAGAATTTGTAGGTGGTTATCATGTCTCCCCTTACTCTTCTGTTTTCCAGGGATGTGAGGTTCAGCTCCTTTAGCCTTTCCTCGTAGTTCATTCCTCTCAGTTCCGGGACGAGCCTGGTGGCATTCCGCTGAATCTTCTCTAACTTTGTCTTGTGTTTAACTAGGTATGGACTCCAGGCTGGAGCTGCATACTCCAGGATTGGTCTTACATAAGTGGTATACAGGGTCCTGAACGATTCCTTACACAAGTTTCTAAAGGTAGTTCTTATGTTGGCCAGTCTAGCATATACCGCTGATAATATTCTTTTGATGTGGGCCTCTGGGGACAGGTTCAGCGTGATATCAACCCCCAGATCTTTCTCTCTATTTGACTCTTGCAGGATTTCACCTCCCAGATGATACCTTGTGTTCAGCCTCCTGCTCCCTTCGCCTAATTTCATTACCTTACACTTTCCTGAGTTGAACTTTAGCAGCCATTTTCTAGACCATTCCTCCAGTTGTACAGGTCATCCTGTAGTCTCTGTCTATCTTCATCCGTCTTGATTCTTCTCATAATTTTTGCATCACCAAACAAACATTAAGAGGAACGAGTCTATACCTTCCGGAAGATCGTTTACATATATTAGAAACAGGATGGGTCCAAGTACTGAGCCCTGTGGGACTCCGCTGGTGACATGTCGCCACTCTGATGTCTCCCCCCCTCACCGTTACTCGCTGTTTCCTGTTGCTTAAGTATTCCCTTATCCACTGGAGCACCTTCCCTTTTACTCCTGCCTGTTGCTCCAACTTTTTTTAACAGCCTTTTATGGGGTACTGCATCAAAGGCTTTCTGGCAGTCCAGGAAAATGCAGTCTGCCCACCCTTCTCTTTCCTGCCTAATTTTTGTTGCCTGGTCATAGAATTCTATTAAACCTGTGAGGCACGATTTACCATACCTGAACCCATGTTGGTGGTGCGTTACAAAGTTATTTCCCTCCAGGTGCTCTACGAGCCTTTTCCTCGCGATCTTCTCCATCACCTTGCATGGTATACAAGTTAGGGAAACTGGCCTGTAGTTCAGTGCCTCTTGCCTGTCACCTTTCTTGGTGTAATAGAACCCATGAGCACCACACCAGAAATAAATATCTCTTTGATATGCCCAGAGTCAAACTAAATTTATTCAAACACTCCATGCAAATAAGAGGACCCAGTCTATGGACGTACTCCCTGATGAATTAAAAAAAATGTCCAACCTATGCCTTATTCAAAAATAAAACAAAAAAATATCTAATTTAATCCTCATAGTTTCCTACCTTGTGCTTCAAACTCACACTGTAACTTGTACAACCCACTTCCCCATTATTAGTACTTAAGACATATTTTCGGCTCGGGAGAGAAAAACTCGCACCTAGTTTGGGGGGCAATGTACCTTTTCATCTTATCTGATATGTTAGATTAAGGGCCTGTCCGAAACGCTATGCCTGTTAGTGGCTTTGCAAGAATGTAAAAATACCAATCTTATGTAATCTCACCAACCCATTGTACCTTCTAATTGTAAACTATATGAACAAGAGCTAGGACATGCTCTCCAACATTATATCTGTGATTGCCCTGTTATAAGTAACTTCAGACCAAATGGTATGTGTGGTACTTTGAGCTCTGTAATTACTTCATACACTCAGGATATTGGAAGGTATTCTTATGCTGTACCCAGAATTTGCTAGTGGAGGCTAATAGATCAGCCTTACATGTTATGTTCTCACCTGATTTTAGTCAGAGTTGACTAGTTTTTGTAATGAGGCTGGTATTTTCTCCCCTGAGTCCATATATGACTAACAATCCTGTGAGATGGGAATGTTGGATGAATTTATAGCCAGCTGGTTAGTCAGAGCTGGTTTGTTTTTGTATTAAGGCAGGTATTATCTCTCCTAATTCCATGTATGATTAACATCCTGTGAGATGGGAATAATAGTTGAACCTATAGCTAGTTCTTGATTTGCACTGTGTAATCTTTCATATAGAATAAGGTAGCAGCACATTGCAGTGTATATCTAAGCTTATTAATAACATTTATTTTTACCTTCTTGTGAATATACTATTATTATTATTATTATTATTATTATTATTATTATTATTATTATTATTATTATTATTATTATTATTTCTGTCCCGCCTGAGATTGGAACCCGGAATTAAATGATGATTATTATGATATTAATAATTGTTTATTAAACTTTAATACATTTATTCGGGGAATATATTTCTGAAGCTTTCTCATACAGTTAAAAGTTAAACTTAACTTTTGAATGCATTAAATATTATATGAATACTTTTTTAAGCAAATATTGGTTATATTTTTTTTTCTATTATTAACAAGCTTAGGTATACACTGGTAGTGCTGCTACCCTACTCTATATGAAAGATTACACAGTGCAGATAAAAAACTAGCTTCATCTTTTCGCATTATCTAAAGTTCATCTAATATTCCCATCTCACAGAATGGTTAGTCATACATGGAATCAGGGGAGAAAATACCTGCTTCAATACAAAATCCAAATCAACTTTGATTAAACAACAACTAAACGATTTCACAAGAGCTACGCACTAAATCATTGAAACATTATATTAGAATTACTCGTACCAGTTTCTACAAGACTCCTCTCAAACAATGTCTTTTCTTTTTTAAAACAAGCTTAGGTATACACAGCTTACCAGGGGGACAGAAAAGACTATTGATCCAGGATTCCCTCTGAAGGAGCCTCTTTAAATTGTTAGAACTCTCTAATCTTTATATATCATGCAGCATTTACGCCCCCTAAATAAAAGTACGACTATTAAGTATAAACTTTGTATTAATCATTAGAGAGACAATATAAATAGGTAGTGAGGGAAGGTGTTATGACCCGGCGGGCCGCCGGGAACTGACCCCGCGCTCGCTGTCAACAAAGCTTCGCCGAGAACATGGCGAATCACTACGAAATTCCGAAATGGTAAACATTGAGTATTTTTATGTGAGAGATCATTTGTTACTAGTCTTATCTTAGGGCCCAGTCGGAGGAGAATTACGTGATACTTAAGGGTTACATGGGGGTTGTTGCCTATTACAAAAGAAACGAGAGTTTTAATAGCCTGACTTTTTATGCTACAACAATGTACCAATTAGTTTTGGCTTCTGTGATCTTAATTATCAATAAGATAAGCAAGAATACGATGAAAATAATTGTAATTAATCTTTACATTCATCTTCATTGTTATAATTTATAAAGTCTTTGTGTGACAAACTCCTGTCAACCTGAAGCTCAAGTTATTGAAAGATTCTCAGTGTGAAGGTACAGTTTAAAATGTGTATTCTTAATAAGCAGCCGGATATCAGAAGACAGTCAACATTTTATAATATAACATTTGTCAGTACATTATAAGTGGTGTATGTAAGAATACCTAAGCTAGATGAATAGATATGTATTAACCTGAATTTACTTCTGGCCAGTACATTTATTGGGAATAAGAAGTATTTCCAGATACATTTTAATGTAGCACTGTTGTAGCCATTGTAAATAGTAATAGTACATTAGTGCCTGCTCCTGATAATTACCATACCTCTCCTTGTCCAAACACTTACAACTGTAGCAGATAGGCTATTTTGTAGATATATTACCCTTTGGGTGAAAATTCACTTATCAAATCATATCAAATGTGTATTCAGGGAAAAGTACATACATAGATGATTTACAAACATAATTTTGATTTGTAGATAGAGCATACATACAATACCTATCTTGAGGTTATCTTGAGA
>WNGS01122743.1:0-10485 GCA_020271785.1 Procambarus virginalis
TACTTGAGGGCATTTTTCACTCCTTAATGGTTATCACTTCCTTCAGATAAAGGTTCTTAGTGTCACTTAGTGTTGAGGTGAAGGTCTATATACAACCCGTCCTCCAAATAGAACGTCGCATTTTGACGTATACTGTGCCTAAGACCAAAAATGTCGTACTAGAAAATGTAGCGGCCCGCGAAAATTTCATACTTTCCCGTTTTCTGTTTTGGGTCCTCTGCTAGGTTAATATAATGGGACTTTAATACGACAGTTTCTCAACGTTGGGAAAGCTGGGGGTAGAAATAGCCTAAGCTACTCTATCCCTTTGAGATGTACTTTTTTTCTTGTCTCAATAAACATACTTGAACTTGAACTTATGAGGACAGACTGCAATATAATACTTGGTAAGTCTTGATTAATCAGGAAGAGTCATGGTCAGTGTGTGGGGTCACCCGCTGGGGTCACGACGGTCCTCAGGTCAGTGTGAGGGGTCCCCGCTGGGGTCACGACGGTCCTCAGGTCGACCCCAAGAACACTCTTCCTTTTACCTTAAGTCAACATTTTAATATAATTTCCCAAAACACGTAATAAACTCAACAACCGAACATGTTGAATAAAGTCCTGAACAACAGATGAAACATAAAGTCACCTCAGACGTTTGGCTTCAATAATAATTAGAAGCGACTAAGAACAAAAGATATAACTGGGGTTTAAATAATACTTAATGTAATATTTTATTGCGAAACTTCTACGGGTTATTATTAAAAAAGACTATTTTTGTAGGTTATTACTGCAAGTTATTAATAAAACAGGATACTATTGAATGTTACTATTGCAGGTTAATATTACAACATGCTGTTATTGTATCATATATTTGCGGGTTATTATTACAACAGGCTATTGCTATTAGTCATTGCTATTATTTTACAACAGGCTTTTGCTATAGGTAATAACCGCTAGTTATTATTACAACAGGTTATTATTGTTGGGTTTTAGTGCAGCTCATAGGAGCAGGTTGGTAATTTCGCCTTGCTCTTTATTGGTATTGATGCTGATTATTGAGACGGGTTATTATAACAGGTCACTTGGGAAGTTTTTACAACTGGTTGTTAAGTCTGATCATTTACACAGGCTGATTGTTGTGGATGGTTACACCAGGCTGTTAGGGAGAGGTTATTTCTGGAAGTTATTACTTGAGGATATTAAGGCAGGTTATTAGGGTGTGGAGTTATGAGGAAGTTGTTATACAGGGTGTTACAACATGTTGTGTGTGTTTTTTAAATTCTGCAAGGTCTTACGTGAAGAAATAACGTTGATGTGATTTCTGTGCGTTATTGCGTCAGGTTATTATTATTATGTTTTATTACTGGAGATTATTAGGGAGATTTATTATGTCAGACTTTAACAGAAGGTTATTACTTCCGTTTATTACTTTCAGTTATTACTGCAGGTTATTACTGCTATTATTTACAGTTGATTATTACCTGAGATCACTACGAGCGATTATTACAGCAGGATAACACGACAGTTTCTTACGGCTGTTAATTATTATTGATTATTTTACTTTATTCAAGCTTTTAATATAAATCCCAAACTCACGTAAAAAGATTTAAAATAAACACAAGGAGCTGCATCATGAAGGAACATGATGTCAGGTTGCAATTTGTACTCATTATATCTCATATAAATAATATTATACTTTATTCAATTACAAAAAAAGTTATATTTATCTATATACCAATATATATTATATATACTGCAATATATATTTAATATTATATATATATATTGTGACGATAATCTCTTATCAGAGATTTAGCCTGCTATCTCCTTACTTCATCACGTTCTCAACAATATGCAAGATACGTTTTATAGTGGCCTAACGTATATATCAAGACAGCCACACGTAACTGCAACTCCCTCCTCCCCCCTCTCCAGCACCTGCTGCACACCTGGTCGACTTGTCAACTACTACTCCCAGCCAAACGAGCGACTTGCGGCCGTCCGGCGTTCTCATTGGCCGCCAACCAACACACCACCCCGCTCCACGCCAATCACATTTCATCGCCAGTTATTGTTGGAGTCCCTTGCAGCTCTCTCAGCCAGAATATATCTCGTGCTCCTGCTGTGAACACCTAAATTTGACCAACCTCGTGTGATCAAATAAGAGGTTTATAGCTAGCGCATATATTCCCAGCACCATTTACTTTGTTAACATAACCAGTTCCCCCCTTTTCAATTTATTATATCTTTATGTATATTTCTTTTACATTATTGTAAATGCCAAGGGTTTGACTTTATTTTATTTTGTTTTCTAGATTCATTAAAGTAATTTTTATATTTTGTGTTTTCGTGTATCTTGCCTTACCACAGATTATCAGACAAGCAGTTAGTCTTTTTTTTTCCTTTTTTTTATAAATTAACTGTATGTGGCCCAGCATTGACACCTGCTATTTGGAAGACTGCCGACCACCATTTCCAACACGTTACCGTCACAATATATATATGTCGTACCTAGTAGCCAGAACGCACTTCTCAGCCTACTATGCAAGGCCCGATTTGCCTAATAAGCCAAGTTTTCATGAATTAACATATTTTCTCTAATTTTTTTCTTATGAAATGATAAAGCTACGCATTTCATTATGTATGAGGTCAATTTTTTTATTGGAGTTAAAATTAACGTAGTTATATGACCGAACCTAACCACCCTACCTAACCTAAACCTAACCTATATCTTTATAGGTTGGTTTAGGTTAGGTAGCCGAAAAAGTTAGGTTAGTTAGGTTTAGGTAGTCGAAAAAACAATAATTTCATGAAAACTTGGCTTATTAGGCAAATCGGGCCTTGCATAGTAGGCTAAGAAGAGCGTTCTGGCTACTAGGTACGACATATATTAATATATATATATATATATATATATAACATATATATATATATATATATATAAATATTTATTATATATATTATATATTGAGTATATTGATTATTTATTGACCTTATACGTTTCTGCTTGAGTACTTCCTTGACCTTACACGTTTTAGTACTGGAGTACTTCCTTGACCTCAGACGTTATATATTGAGTACTTCATAACCTCTCACAATTGGACAACTCAAGATAAATAATCCATCATAACTTTGGAAATGTTTACTTTTGATAAGTTAAATTATGAAAGGTTAAGGACATGGCACCGAAGTACTGAGGTACTTTACTTTACCTGTAATCTTACAGATAATCAAGTCTTTAAGGATGTCTACTCTACATATGATTGGAAAGTCTACTTTCATTCATTACTAAGATCAAATCTAGCTTCGTTATTAATTCATTATCAAGTCATTTCAGAAAATTACAATCTGCCCAAACAGTAAACAAACAATAATTAAAAAATAATTGCATTGTAATGAAAATTTGATGCAATAAAGAATAAATAACATTTATAAATTGTGCTAAGGAACAAATGTCATTGTTAAATTGTAAAGCTTTTGATCCGGGAATCGTATAAATTTGTCATCAGATCGGATAAAATTGTCAACAAATCGGGTAAAAGCTGACGGATATGTTGTAGTTAATCTTATAAAGTACACTTTGATTGTAACATTTTTCTCTCAGAAATGCTGCCTCGAAAATCCTCTGCAAAAATATTGAATTCATATAATTAAACTTAAAAATACTTTCAAATGACTTTCAAAATAACATTTTTAAATTAACATTATGGTTTCTTCCTTCTTTTAAAAAAAATATAGATGACAAATCTCAAGCAATGATTCAATATTGAAGATTTCGTCGAGGAATTAGAAATATAAAATATTTATTGTTTTCAGAGTGCCAATAAATAAAGCTGAACATTAAGCTAAAATCTGGGCTGCCTCTGAAGAAGAAGCATCGTCATTAGTGAACGCTAAAGTGTCTAATTCACTGAGATCATTAGTTGAATGGTGCCAGGCCTGTCACTATAAGAAGCTGGGTGGCCCAGCTGTATATGGGCGGTGGGTATGGTGCCGGTCTGTCACTATAGTAAGCTGGGTGGCTTAGCTATATATTGGCGCTGGGTATGGTGCCAGGCCTGTCACTATAGCAAGCTGGGTGGCTTAGCTATATATTGGCGCTGGGTATGATGCCCGGTCTGTCACTATAGCAAACTTGGTGGTCCAGCTGTATATGGGTGCTGGGAATGGTGCCAGTCATGTCACAATAGCAAGCTGGGTGGAACAGCTCTATATGGGTCCCTGGGTATTGTGTCACTATCGCTGGGTGGCCATCTTACAGATATTTTACATTTCTTACCACTAAGAGTTCCTGGCCCAGTGACAGTGTCAGTAGAGTGGGTTGTGTGCCGTGTAAACTGTAGGTTATTATGGAGGGTTATTGTGGTGGATTATTATGGAGGGTTATTGTGGTGGATTATTATGGAGGGTTATTGTGGTGGATTACTATGGAGGGCTTTTGTGGTGGATTATTATGGAGAGTTATTGTGGTTGAATATTATAGAAGGTTATTGTGGAGAATTATTTAAAGGGTTATTGTGCATAATTATTTGGTGGGTTATTGGGGTGGATTATTATGAAGGGTTTTTGATGGATAATTACTGAGGGTTTTTGATGGATAATTACTGAGGGTTTTTGTGTTTTATTATAGAGGGTTGTTGTGGTGAAATGTTCTGTTGGGTTATCGTCGTTGATTACTTTAAAGGGTTATTTTGGTGGATTATTGAGGTCGATAATTTTAAGGATTTTTTTATTTTAGTAGGTTATCGTGATGGATTATTCTAGTGAATTATTATTGTGGATGATTATGGAAGATTATTGAGGTGGATTATTTTGGAGGGGTTATTATGGTATTATTTTGGATGGGTTATTATGGTGGATTATTTTGGAGGGTTATTGTAATGGATAATTACTTAGGGATTGAGGTGGATTGTTATCGACGATTATAGTGGTGGATTGTTATCTACGATTATAGTGGTGGATTGTTATCGAGGATTATAGTGGTGGATTATTGTAGTGGATTTATTTAAAGAGTTTTTGTGTTGGATTATTGTAGAGGGTTACCATGGTTACCAATTATGATACAATAATTCTTGTGGATTATTCTCATTGGTATTTGTGGAGGGGTATTGGAGATGATTATTTTGGAGGGATATTGTGATGGATTATTATTGTGGGTTATTGTGGTGGATTATTATGGTAGGTTTTTAAGGTGGTTTAAAGAAGATAGCTAATGTGGTGAATTATTTGGTTGTTCAGGCGAGTCTCCTGAGTAGATCATTAAAATACTGGGTTGGTAACGTTAGTAATTAGGAAGGATCATGGTCAGTGTCTGGGGTCACCCACTGGGGTCACGACAGTCCTACGGTCGACCCTATTTCTTCTAATTCTTCCTTTTAACTTAAGTCAACAGTTAAATATAAATTCCTTAAACACGTAATTAACTCAGCAACAGACATAAACAGATGAAACAAGTCAGTTCTGAAGTTTGGCTTCAATAACAACTAAAAGTGACTAGGAGAAAAAGATATAATTGGGGTTTGAACGATTCTTAATACAATATTTTATTGCAAAATTTCTACGGGTTAGTATTACAACAGTTATTATTATAGGTTATTACTAAGGGTTATTATTACAACACGCTATTATAGTAGGTTTTTACTGGGGTTATTATTTCAACATGCAATTATTGTAGGGTAATACTAAGGGTTATTATTAAACAGGCTGCTGTTGTAGGTTATTACTGCAAATTGTTATTACAACAGGCTATTATTGAAGAATTTTAGTACAGGTAATAAGGACTGGTTGTTATTTAAACTCACTAATTAATTATATTGATCGGGATTAGTAAGCAAGGTTATTATAACAGGTCACTTGAGAAATGTTAACGACTAATTGTTAAGTCTGGTCATTTACACAGGCTGGTTGTTGTGACTGATAATTACACCAGGCTATTAGGGTGAGGTTATTTCGGGAAGTTATTACGGGAGGATATTAAGGCTGGTTATTGGGGCGCGGAATTATGAGAAAGTTGTTATACAGGTTGTTACAATATATTTTGTGTTTTATAACTTCTGCAAGATATTACGGGCAGAAATAAATTTGATGTTATTTCTGTGCATTATTGCCTCAGGTTATTATGATGTGTTATTACTGGTGATTATTAGTGCGAGTTATTATGTCAAACTTTTAACAGAAGGTTATTACTTCCGGTTATTACTGCAGGTATTTGCTGCTATTATTTACAGTTATTAATTACCTGTATCACTACAGGCGGTTGTTAAAGAAGGCTAATACTGCAGTTTCTTACACCTGATAATTAAGATTGGTTATTTTTCTTTATTCAAAGTTTTTTTTTATATAAATTACAAACTCACTAAATTTATACACCTCAGCTGAAGTAAATAAATTACTGGGTCGAGGACTTTATTACTAAGGAAGAGTCATGGTCAATGTGGGGGGGGGGGGCTCCGGCGGGAGAATAACACGATGATCCTCGTGTTATTGTTGCATATAATTTCTGCTGGTTATAACTTCTAGTTATTTACTATGTTATAGGAACAGGTTATAAGGTCTGGTTATGTTCGCAGGTTGTTAGACTGACAACTCCACAGTATACCTGAGAATGTGACTGCCAGACGAGGGCTTCTACAGGTTACATGAACATGTGGTTGCCAGGTAAACCAACATCACAGTGTACCTGACCTCTTGGTTTACCAGACAAGCAGTTCCACAATATTGAGAAAGGTTATTGTGGTGGAATTTTTTATGAATATTGAATGGATTATTATTGTGAGTTATTGTGGTGGATTATTTCGTTGTTCAGGTGGGTCACCTGAGAAGGTGAATAAATACTGGGTTGATGACTTTAATAATTAGGAAGAGTCACGGTCAGTGTGTTGGGTCACCCGCTGGGGTCACGACGGTCCTCAGGTCGACCCCAACCCAAACCAACTCTTCCTTTTACATTAAGTCAACATTATAATATAATTTCCCAAAACACGTAATAAACTCAACAACCGAACATGTTGAATAAAGTCCTGAACAACAGATGAAACATAAAGTTACCTCAGAAGTTTGGCTTCAATAACAATGAACTAGCCTAATTACCTTTTCATAATAACCTGATGTAATTACCAACCACAACAATCAGTTTGTGTAAATGATCAGACGTAACAATCAGTTGTTAAACTATCACTAGTGACCTGTTAAAATAACTCGCCTCAATAATCAGTCTCAATATCCTGAATGAACATCAAGCTGGTATAACAACCTGCAATTATAACTAGCACTAAAATCCTACGAGAAGAGCCTGTTGTAATAATAACTGACAGTAATAACCTACAATAATAATATTCCGGAGTAATAACCTATATGTTCAATATTTTTTAAACACCAATTATATATTTTGTTCTTAATCGTTTTTAATTGTTATTGAAGCCAAACTTCTGAGGCGACTTTATGTTTCATCTGTTTATGTCGGTTGCTGAGTTTATTACGTGTTTGGGGAATTTATATTAAATTGTTGACTTAAGGTAAAAGGAAGGTTCCTTGTACCATGGGGTCCACCTGAGGACCGTCGTGACCCCAGCGGGTGACCCCCTCACACTGACCTGAGGACCGTATTGACCCCAGCGGGTGACCCCCTCACACTGACCTGAGGACCGACGACAGAGTTAAAAGAGTTGAAACCGAAGTTCTACTGAACTTACTGGATCCCGTAGCCTCTCCGAGGCACAAACCAGGCTTTTACACAACTCCCCCCTGCACCCGAGCTATGTCAATAGCTAGAGTTCAGAGGGGGGGGGGGTTAACGGCGTATTGCCATAGCTCGGGTGTAGGGGGGGGGGTTGTGTAAAATCCTGGTTTGTGCCTCGGAGAGGCTACGGGATCCAGTAAGTTCAGTAGAACTTCGGTTTCAACCCTTTTAACCCTGTCGTAGCCAGTCGATTAAGGCAATGTCTGGGATGCTCCCGGACGCAGGTTCGAATCCTCGTCACGGCCCTTGTGGATTTGTTCATTTGATGCATCACGTTAGTGTGATCTCTGTGTGTAATTAATCATATTTATCAGCCGTTGGAAACTGCAGTATTATCCTGCTGTAATAACCGCTCGTAATGATCTCAGGTAATAACCAACTGTAAAGAATAACAGCAATAACCGGAAGTAATATTTTTCTGCAAAAGTTTTACATAATAACTCGCCCTAATAATCTCCAGTAATAACACATAATAATAATCCGACGCAATAACGTGCATATAAAATAAAAAAATTATTTCTTCACCTAGTATCGTGCAGAAGAACTAAAACACAAAATGACGTTGTAACTCCCTGAATAATAACTTCCTCATAACTCCTCGCCACGAAAACCTGTCTCAATATCTTTCCGTAATAACTTTCCGAAATAACCTTTTCCTAATAGCCTGTTGTAATTACCAGCTACAACAACCAGCCTGTGGAATTGAACAGCCTTAACAATCAGTTGTAAAAACTTCCCAAGTAACCTGTTACAATAATCCGCCTCTCTAATCAGCATCAATATCAATAAACAACAAGCCGGAATAGCAACCTGTACTAATAACCGGCACTAAAACATTCAAATAATGGCCTGTTGTGATAATAACTTGTAGTAATAACCAGAAGCAAAAGCCTGTTTTAAAAATAGTTATCAGCAATAACCTACAATAATTAATTGTTGTAATAATAACCTGCAGTAATAACCTAAAATAATAGCCTGTTGTTATAGTAACCCGAAAAAATTTCCCAATAAAATATTAAATGTAGTATGTGTTGTTGTTGTTGTTGTTGTCTGAAATTCATCTACTCGGAACAAAAAGTTCCAAGTAGCACGGGCTATGGTGAGCCCGTAGGGAACTTTATATATTTAGTATCATTTAAACCCCAAGTTATATCATTTATTCTGAATCGCTTCTAATTATTATTGAAGCCAAACTTCTGAGGTGACTTTATGTTTCATCTGTTGTTCAGGACTTTATTCAACATGTTCGGTTGTTGAGTTTATTATGTGTTTTGGGGAAATTATATTAAAATGTTGACTTAAGGGAAAAGGAAGAAACTTGCTCATGGGGTCGACCTGAGGACCGTCGTGACCCCAGCGGGTGACCCCACACACTGACCATGACTCTTCCTGATTAGTCAAGACTCACAAAGTATTATATAGCAGTCCATCCCCATAAGGTTTCCCAACGTCAAGAAACTATCGTACTAAAGTCCCATTATCCTATACTACAGAGGACCCAAACAGAAAACGGGAAGTATGAAAATTTCGCGAGCCGCTACCATTTTCTAGTACGACAATTTTTGGCCTTAGGTAGAGTATACGTCAAAATGCGACGTTCTATTTGGAGGACGGGTTGTATATAGACCTTCACCTCAACACTAAGTGACACTAAGAACCTTTATCTGAAGGAAGTGATAACCATTAAGGAGTGAAAACTGCCCTCAAGTACTTATGAGAAAAGTCTTAATACAAGACTCCTGTTATTTTAAGAATGAAAACGTTGACTCGTGTCAAGACTGTTATGACCTCTGGGTCATCAGAGGTCACCAGTGTGTTTACTTATGTTGCCATTAATCAACATCATAATTATGATCCGCAAGAAACAACTGCTGTATCCTGCTGTAATAACCGCTCGTAGTGATCTCAGGTAATAACCAACTGTAACCTATAGCAGTAATAACCGAAAGTAATAACTCTCTGCAAACGTTTGACATAATAACTCTCCCTAATAACCTCCAGTAATAACACATCATAATAATCTGACACAATAACGCACAGAAATAATATCAAAATTATTTATGCAAGTAATTTTTTGCAATAATTATAAAACACAAAACATGTTATAACAACTGTATAACAACTTCTTCATAACTCCTCACCGAAATAACCTGCCTTAATATCCACCCGTAAAAACTTCCGGAAATAACCTCACCCTTATAGCCTGGTGTAACCAGCCACAACAACCAGCCTGTGTAAATGATCAGACTTAACAATCAGTTGTAAATACTTCCCACGTGACCTGAGGCTGGTTGTTCCCAAGTATAACAACCCCTTCCTCATTAATCAGCATCAATATCAAAAGCAGCAAGCCGAAAGAACAACCTGCCCTTATAACCTGCACTAAAACCCACCAATAATAGCCTGTTGTGATAATAACCTGCAATAATAACGTACAGCAAAAGCCTTTCGTAATAATAATAATAAGCACCTACAATAATTGCCTGTTGTAGTAATAACCCATATTTATAGCAAACAATAATAGCCTGTTGTGATAATAACCTGAAGTAATGACAAACAATAGTAGCCTGTTGTTATAATAACCTGCAGTAATGACATAAATTAATAGCCTGTTGTTATAATAACCTGCAGTAATAACCTTCAATAATAGCCTGTTGTATTAATAACACAAAGAAATTTCGCAATAAAATATTATATTAAATACCATTTAAACCCCAATTACTCTCAGGTATTCTGTAGAGTTGTCAATCTAACAACCTGCG